>VYZW01061513.1:4424-20231 GCA_013401315.1 Balaeniceps rex | reverse complement strand
TAATTTCCATCAGTGGGATCTAGAGCACAGTCTTAGTAGAGAATTGGGTGGGTACGTAACGGTGTTTCCTTCCAGAAGCTCAGCAGTGTTATTCTCTGTCCCCTGTCATCCCCAAAATACTGGCCAAACCTTTCCTACTGCTCCTACCACCATTCTTGAAATTCTAGATATACTTTTTTTTCTGCTACAGATCAGTATTTTCTGCAGCGTACTTACTGACTAACTGAATTCAAGTGATGGAAAGTTCAGTTACATTTCACAAAACAGTGTATGAATTTGTGCTGCACAAAGCTGGAATATGGAGCAGCCATAAATGAGATACCTAGTTGTGAGTTAGCAGGGTAACATTGCACTTTATTGTGGAAAGCAGCTACCTATGGAAACTGCAGGAAACTGATTAGTGTTTGAGGACATCTTTCAGAAATACAGAAGACGATGAAGTTACTGTGATGCTCTTCAGCATTTTAGAATGTAAGACTTGCTTTTTGGTATGCCAGCTGGCATAACTAACTTGTATACCTGAAGTGAGTTTCTAGAGGAGTAGAGGATAAAAGTTGATACCACTTTTGTCAACACACTTCTATGATGTTCTGTTTGTTAACTTGGCACACGTTTTCAAGAGTTAGGATATAAACTGCTTAAGATGGACCTTTACTTCTCTTAAACTAAAAGAAGGTTTTATGGAAATTCAATCATCAGTATCTTATGTGCAATATAGGGAGTTACCATATTAGAATGTCTTTTTTTTTTTAAGAAGTACGAACTCTATATCTGATGGTATTCCTGTAACAATTTCTGAAAAAGTATCATGTATAGTCTTACAGATTTAAAATGCTTCTTTGCTTACTGTGACTATATAGCGTTATAATTTTAGATAAGACAAAATATTCTTGGCACTTCTTGTGATAATACTTCTTTAGTTGACTCAGAAAATAGAGAGATTGCAGTGATTTCATGGCAGAGTGACGACAGAAAAATTATTCTTAGTACTAAAGCAGATTTTGGTCTTGGCTTTTTTGTTGTTTTGCTATAAGGCACACTCACAAGAAGTTGTGAAAACAAAACTGTACTTACCTGGCCCACCTGGTGTGTTACAGGAGTATTGATTGTTCTTCAAATTGATTTAAAGATGCAGCTTGCTGCATGCCTCTGACTATATAAAATCTGTGGGTCTGTTCTAAATGTGGTGGGTTGTTTGGGTTCGTTTTTTGTTTGTTTGTTTTAGTATTTGTATTATAAACAGCCTCCTGCCTGTGCTATTGGCATTGGTCTGTGTGTGTGTTGCCCAGGAAATGGGCATTGCCAGTGTGCCCTCTGAAGCTTTGATACAACCCCCTGCTCCCTGCACCTTGTGAGTGGTCATTTTCAAAGCAACTTTTAATGGCCCTCTATTAGACATAGAAGGCATCTTGCTGCAAGTATGAGTGCTTCCATATTCCTTGATGGCTTGCTTGTAAAATTGTATCAGTAACATTTTCTTTGTCTAACGTTGTGCTAGGCAGATTAGTTTTGCATGAGAAGTTGTATCTTGTTTCTGCAGTTTCAGAACTGCACTACTTTGTCTTCAGCTAACACAGTAGAGCCAGTCACACACAGATCTGCCACTTTCTCAAAATGGTTTTGACAATTAAAATTTGATTTCTGTCGCTGAAGTCAAATGCTGTGTTTTCGCCTCTGCACTAATCTCCTTTGACTGATGAGCTTTGAAAACTTTACTGTCAGTTAAAAATAAGAGTTAGGGCCTGATAGTCTGGGTGGAAATGCAGCTGAGCCTTGTTGGTTGGTATTGGCTGGGACCTCTGAACTTGGTGATCTTTAACTGGAAGGTTACAGTTGGTGCAGTGTACTGCAATTTGTCTTTCCATTAATATTCCAACCACTTCTATTCTACTTTTTTGTCTTCCATGGTATCTTAACTCTTCTTAGTCACTCCATCCCTTCCTCTCTGTCCTTTTACTGCAGGAAAGAAGCCTGGTAGATGCATATAGTCAGCTCTTCCCTTGATTGACAGGTTATGTTGTTGCTTAGCATATTGGCTGTAAAAGCATCTGTGTTCAATCAGTTTCCTGATACTGCACCTGCCAACTCCAATGAATCTTTCACAGACCTTAATGTTTCTGAAGACTCCGTTAGTAATTGGAGGACTAAATGAAGGTTTAGTGGTTCTGATCCTGGACTATCTTTTTGGGAAGAAATGGGTTTTATTGTCACCTCCTGCCTGCTGGGGCTCCAGAGGGCTGCCCAGACACCCCAATTTCTCTAGGCAGGTGTAGAATCCATCTGCCACTCCATCTGAACAGTGGAAGGAGTGTGATAGGGGGTGTGTGTGTGTGCGCGTCCGCCACTCCCAAGGGCACTGGAAAAAGGTCTCTAATCTAAAACTCTAATTGTTTTTTATGACTGTTGCAGCTATAGCTAGTGGCCAGATTTTTGTAGGTTCCGTAGTTTCCCAGATGACTAATAACATCTTTTGGATAAGTAAATTCATATTTCTCTGATTTGGGAAAGTTTTGAGCAAGAATATCAGGATTTGAACAGGGATGCTTCACTGTAAATTTGCTCTCTCATAACTCCTGAAAGATTATCTTTGGTAAAGGACAAATCTGATGTCTGATCCTCATAAAGGAAGTTGAGAGATGCTCTGAGACTCTTTGCCTTCATTTTAGGTGATAATCCTCTTCCTAGTGGTCTGCTGCTATTTTAGAAAGAAGTTTAGAGGAAATACTGTATGATCTCAACAGTAGCCCTAGATGAAAATGACTCTAACAGAGATGTGCTTACCTGTTTAAATGCTTAACATGCTAAAGGCATGTTCTGTACCTTCTAAATTTCTTTGAAGAATAAGGTCCATAAGAAATAAATTTCTAGAGCTATTTGAAGTTCTTTGATAATAGTAGTAGGAGGAAAATGGTCAACAGTGCAAATTAATATGAAAAATCAGCAGAAGTGGAAATATCTCTTTACGTGCGATTTGTGCTTTGGCTAAAATTCAGTTATTACTTCATCTTTTGTTTGTCCTTCTTAATTTTTCTGAGTGCTTGAAAACTGCCACAGATGATAGACCTGCTGAAGGTTATTAAACATCGAAAAGCAAACACCCATAATGCTTAATATTCCTTGTGCTAGTTCCTTATGTTGTTACCCTTTCACAGAATCACAGAATCTTTTGGTTGGAAAAGACCTTTAAGATCATCAAGTCCAACCGTACCTGTCCACTACTAAACCATGTCCCTAAGCACCTCGTCTACCCGTCTTTTAAATACCTCCAGGGATGGGGACTCCACCACTTCCCTGGGCAGCCTGTTCCAATACTTGACAACCCTCTCTGTGAAGAAGTTTTTCCTAATATCCAATCTAAACCTCCCCTGGTGCAACTTGAGGCCATTTCGTCTTGTCCTATCACTTGCTACTTGGGAGAAGAGACCAACACCCACCTCGCTACAACCTCCTTTCAGGTAGTTGTAGAGGGCAATAAGGTCTCCCCTCAGCCTCCTCTTCTCCAGGCTAAACAACCCAACCCTTTCATACTTTATTTCCCACAAATTATATGCAGGTCTTCCCGATGACAACTTTGTATGAATATACTTGGTTTTGAACTAATGTGGATGCCACTTCTATGATGCTCTGAAGAAGTTATGTTTTTTAAGGCTGTCGGCTGCAAAATGATGTTTTTGAAAGTGAATTTAGGCAAGCTGAGTAATGAAAGATGTAAATTCTAATGATTGTCAGATTTTTTGGATTGAAAGAAAATTCCACAAATTAAATATGTGAGAAACATGAGTGTATTCCTACTGTGTCTGTGTAAACAGTGTTCCAGGCTAAGCAGACTCTCTATTTAACACAAAGCTTGACAGTTCAGATTATCAGGTAATTAGGAGAAAAGATGCACACAGTCTATCAGTTCAGTGAGGGGATGAATGACTTCTTCCTTTACAGTTCAGTGAAGAAAAATGTTTTCTGTTCCTTAATACGAAGGTGCGCTATTTTTAAGAGTTTTGTTCTTTACTTCACCTATGCCTTCTACTAAGGTGTGGCAATTTGTAGTCTATGTCCTTTGACAAATCTGAGATTACCAGAACTTGATATTTTACCCTATGTTCTCTCCTTTTAAAAACTTAAGGGAAATTTTAGGGCAGAGAGCCATTTTGCAAACCTTTTTTTGGGTCAACTTTTAACATGTTCTATTGAGCAAGACTTCACTTGGAAAACCTACTGTCTCTCACTTCTTGCTGTTCTTTTATTGAAAGTTGTTGGGAATGGTGTTAAAGAAGTTTTGAAGTTTGTTTCTTTTTGAAGCTGTGAAATCTGCAGTGGTTTGGATTCCTGGTTGTGAAAACATTTTGTTCTGAGCATGACTGATAAATTAAGACAAAGTTTCCTTCCTTAGCCTAAACAGGAAAGGAGTGTGGTTACTTTTGAAGACTCAGGGGGGTTAGGTTAGGTGGCATAAAATGTCTCTCTGGGAATTCTAATTAGCTTCTTGCAAAGATGTTTCTTGAAATGCATGTAGAAAAGGAAATACCCTTTCACTTGCAACTTTCTTCACTTGTGCATGCAGAAGAAAAGTAGTTGTATCTCAGAAGTTTATTTTTGATCTGTACTGAAACCTATGGCAAGGACTGTAATGTTCCGGTGTGTCTCAACAGCTCCTTTGTAGAAGCATGATAATTATTCATTTAAGGTATTTTGTACCTTTGTAGGTCCTGGATGCTTTAAACATCTTCCTGGAGTTAAAACAGTTTATGAAACTGCTGCTCAGCATTTCTGGACTGGAAACTTATGTCTAACTTTTATATGCGTGGTTATAAATCTCCATGGTTAATTTGCAAAGTATTTATACGGAGACCATGCCTTCTAAGGATCCATGGTATTGGCTGATTTTTCTTCTGTTCCTCATAGTCATGATGATTTTGAATTACTCTGAAGGCACCACAGAGATCAGGTTTTCCCCAAAAGCAGCTCTGCAGAACTGAAAGTTATTAGAAATGTCATAGTACTAATCTTCAATATTGCTTCAGCAAATAGGTGGATCTTAAGTGTTCAAAATCCCTTCCAGTGAATGATGACAGACTTTTAACAACATTGTTTTTGTTTAACCCCAGCTGGCAGCTAAGCACCACACAACTGCTTGCTCACTCTCCCCCGGTGGGATGAGGGAGAGAATCAGAAGGGTAAAAGTGAGAAAACTCGTGGGTTGAAATAAAGACAGTTTAATAAGTAAAGCAAAAGCTGTGCATGCAAGCAAAGCAAAACAAGGAATTCATTCACTACTTCCCATCAGCAGGCAGGTGTTCAGCCGTCTCCAGGAAAGCAGGGCTCCGTCATGCGTAACAGTTACTTGGGAAGACAAATGCCATCACTCCAAACGTCCCCCCTTCCTTCTTCCCCCAGCTTTATATGCTGAGCATGACGTCATATGGTGTGGGATATCCCTTTGGGGGTCAGCTGTCAGCTGTCCTGCCTGTGTTCCCTCCCAACTCCTTGTGCACCCCCAGCCTCCTCACTGGTGGGGTGGCGTGAGGAGCAGAAAAGGCCTTGACTCTGTGTAAGCACTGCTCAACAGTAACAAAAACATCCCTGTGTTATCAACACCGTTTTCAGCACAAATCTAAAACGTAGCCCTATACCAGCTACTATGAAGAAAATTGACTCTATCCCAGCCAAAACCAGCACATTCTCTATGCCTTATTCCATACCATTTACGTCATGCTCAGGTCTCATACTGTCTAACACATCCTCATTAACCACCATCCCCCTTCCCATCCTTTGATATCATACGCAGATATCATTCCCTTACTCTATGGACCACCCTTGTAAAATGTCCACAAAATGTCCGTTGAGTTCATTTAGCCATGACTTTGGGCTCCATCTGTTATGGTGGTCACTCAGGACAGGAGAGGTGGTATGTTGCGTGGAGTTATTGGGCACCAAAGCCAGCTCAGGTTGAGTCGCTGCTGTGCTTGCACTGCTTCTTCTAAGGCTTGTCCCCCATTGGTTCGGGTGGTTCCTGCTATAGTAATTCCCATAACATGCAACTCAAATCCTGGGTTACAACAATTTAAAGGTATTTGCATTACAATCTCCACCCCTGGTCCCTTTGGACCAGACCATCAGGTTTAACATTGCAGTGAACTCCTCCCCCTGCTCCAGCTCGGATTTATCCACAGACTGCAGTTCCTTAGGGGTGTACCTCCTCCACGTGGAACCTTATCTATCACAGTCTCTCCAGGGGTATACCTGCTGCGGCATAGGCTTGGTCCACAGCCATAGTCGCTTTGAGGTGCACCTGTTCCAGCTTGGCCTTCTCCATGGGCCACAATGCCTTCAGAGATATACCTGCTTCAGCATGGCCTTACCCACAGCTACAGTCCGTTCAGAGATAGGCCTGCTCCAGTGTGGCCTTACCATGGCTGCAGTCCCTCCAGGGGTGTACCTGCTCTGTTGTGGGCTTACCGATGGCCACATGCTTTGAGGTGCTCCAGCATGACCTCATGCATCGCCACTGATGCTTCAAGGTGTCCCTGCTGCAGCATGGACTTATCCATAGCCAGAGGTGCTTCGAGATGTACCTTCTCCAGCATTGACTTATCCTTGGGCCACAATCCCTTCAGAGGTATACCTGTTGTGGCGCAGACATAATCATGGCCACAGAAACTTTGAGATGTACCTGCTCTGGCATGGGCTTATCCATGGTCACAGACGCTTCAGGGTGTCCTGCTCCTGTGTGGACTCATCCACAGGTCACAGTTCCTTCAACTTGAGTTCACGCTGGGGTTTTAGCCTGTCCACTACAGCAGCACAGAAACAGCAGTGCTATTTCTGTTATCATAATGTTCCCTGGCAAAGCAGAGTAAGATGATAAGCAGTACAGCAAGTGGCAAAAGCAAAAAGCAGCCACTAATGAGCACCAGACTCTAATATACCGTAAGACAACAAGCCCCATAGCAAGCACAGGAGCCTGCCAATTAATAGCTAAACAGCAATAACAGCTATAAAATTTATCTGGCACATTCCAGTTAAAGCTGTCATTATCTTGAACCCTTTGAGCCCCACATGCATCTCTGAAAGGAGTTTTATGCGAAGGACCTGCTTTTAGATGATAAATAACTTCTAATTTTCTTGCAGAGTAGGGTTTGGAATGCCTTTTGTATAAAAGGTTTATCTTAAACTTATACCAAATAGGCCTACTATATGGGGTACTTGATATATATATATGTTGGGTTTTTTTTTTTTCTTCCCCTAACTATCAAGGTTTGGGCATCTTATCTTTTTATGGCATTGATGAAGATCATTCGCTGATATCTTTGTGTGTGTGTTTGTGTAACTATATACCAGAGTTGCTTTGATTTCTTTACCTTCCCCCAAATTATTCTCAGTATTCGCTCATAGTTTTAAAGTTTAATAATTGTTATATATATGCCTTTACTTCTGCCTCCTTCATGAATGACTTCTCTTCATTGAGAGCCTGGTTGTAGCAAATCCCTAAAGCTTTATTCCTTAGGCTTTTTTTATTAAATTTCATCTAACTTGATATGTGTTTTGTAGGATACAGTAAGCCAAATAGTTAATCTTTTAAAGCTTCTAACTCCTTACTGAATCTCAGTCAAAAAAAGTTTGACTAGGACTCTTAGTTTTGTACAGATAATCTGTTGGTTGGGAGGGAAGGGAAGGAAGGTAGGGGTTTAGGAAGGATTGCTTGTTTAAGATGAGAAGGAGCTGCCTTGATTGACTTCTGGTTAACTTTTTTGTCTCCATCTGTGTAATGTTGAAGAGGTTCTCAACTGACTTTTTTTAATTTTGTCTTTCTCTTATCTGGGGCCCTGCCTGCTATCTTGACTGTTATCCGAGTTCTTCCTCTCCTTGAAAGTATTGCATATGTATTTGTAGCATAGCACGCTGTCTTTTAATGCTACAGCATTTCTTGTAATCAAGGTATCTGAAAATGAGGCTAACCCGTCCTGCCTCCCCAAATCATTAATTATTGCAGAGAACTAATAGTCACATGAAACAGTGACTTTTGTCTTCTAAAAGTGCTGTACAGCTAATAAAGTAGTAAATTAAGTACTGTGATGCAAAGTTTTATCTTTGTAGTACCCTTCTCTAAATTTGCAGAAACTTAATTCTGCAGAGTTTTAATCTTTGATCAAGTATTTCTGTTAAGTGTAGAAGTTTTGCCTTTATTAGGAAAGGTTGGCTTCAGAAAAGTAACCCATAGAGTAATTGGGAATTTCCTTTCGTTGTCAATGTGAATTAATTAGTATCATGTTGTTTAGCTTCTAGCACTTGCTAGGTGAAATCAAATTACATTGCACATGTCTATTGGTTTCCAAAATAGTAATTTTGGATGTTTGACAAATGGGCTTGCCTCATTCTGGGATAGTTTCCTCCCCATTAAAAATGAGAATAAGGCTGCCTGTGAATCTAACTGGAAGACTAGCAAAGTAGCTTTGTATTTAAGTATTCAGTAAAGTTAGGGCCCAGTTATGTCCTTAGATGTCATTTAGACTCTATAGCAATACAAGTTAAGAAAAATGTAGTATTTCGTCTTTTGACATAATACTTTACTGCTTATTTGAGGTAAGACCACAGCCCTGTGTGAGTAATGCGCACTGTACAGTGCAAGATGGATTGCAAAACTGGCTGTTAGTCTGTCTTCTGCTTTTTATGCTATTTAGTTAGATATTTTTGAGTTCTGTATGTCAACAGGTGAGTCTGTAGGCCATGCAATGTAGGCCATCACTAGGAAAGTGAAGGGTTGCCTGGTTTTGAGGCATGTTTATTCAGTTGCGTTGATTGCAACTAAGGAGTATATTTTCTAAAAAATCATTTTTCTATGAGTCTATGACATTACTGATGTGGCTGATGAACTGATCAGAGAGCAGGCTAAAGTTGTATTAGTCATGAATAGCTTCACAAGAGGGGGACTAAGTGCACAGCAAATGTAAGTGGGGCAGGCATGTCCAGGCACTTCCATGTTGAAATAGTTAAATGTCATCAAAACTGTACGTAATTGATTTTGAGCAGGCTAAGTGTAGCAGTGGAGCAAAAGCTGATGTTCCTCCTAACTGCAGTAAACTAATGGTAGAAAATACGGCTGGAGAAGAGCAATGTAGCCCACAGTGCTTGTTGCATTTAACCAATTATTCCTTAAAAATATCTTTATCTGTTGCTCTCTCCCATAGGCTTGTATGAGTCCACAGAGTAATGGCTTCCTGGCAGAGTGTGCGGCTGAGCTGGCAGCTCTGAGCAGGCGTGTGTTGCCAACTTCTGCGTGGTGCAGGGGATGGCCCGTGGCCAAGCGGTGAGCTGTGAGCTCTGGGGATGGTTCTTCTGCGGGTCATTGTGGAGGCACTGAAGTGAATTGTGCCCAAAACACAGCCTTGTGAATTAAGAGGAAAACAACCATTTACTCAAGTTCTTGTTTGTGCTGGCAGATTGGCCCAACAGTTTAATTCAGCTCTCGCTCTTCAGTTAATGCCTAGGAAAGATAAGAATCATGTTGCAGTACACGGCTGTCATGCCTTCATTCTGAAGTCTTAAAATTCTCTTGCAAAAAATTGTCAGGAATATCTGTTCTTCTTTGTTTAAAAAAAAAAATCAAGGAAAACTCTAAATGTTATATTAAAGTGTGTGTGTAGAGACTTCAGTGTTGGGAACATTTTAAAGAAATGCTTAAATCCTTGAGGCAGTGCTGACAAAGTGGATGGGCTAGAATGTATTAACTGCATGGAAAAGCTAGCTGTTGCTGTACATTTGACAATTCTGTAATATTCTGTTAGCTTTATCTTTTAGATAGTTGGAGTAATATCTACAGTATGCATTCCTCCAAGAGTTTAAAAGCAAAAGTTGAAAATCCTTTTCTTTACAGTCACCTTGTCAAGGTAGGAAGGAATGTTACTAGGTAATATTTTATGTAGTAAATTAGACAACTCGGGCAGTTTTGCCAAGTTATTCTTCAATCACTGTAAAACAGAGCTGTCTCAGCAAACAATGCCTTAATTGGTAGACCAAGAAGTATATCTAGTGTACTTCTAATAAATTTAAATTTAAACAGAGTATTATTCAGAACAGGAATGTTGTCAACCCACAGGTAAACATTCACACAGAAACTTTAGGGTTAGCATGTTTCTTGCATTTTCCCTCTCTTATTTTGATAAAGCACTTTTTCTTCTTGTTTACACCTGTATAAATCTTATCAGTAGTAACTAATTTAAAATAATTTAAAAGATGAAGATTTGTTTGGTTGTGAGTCATTGGAAGACTAATACAAGAACTTGATAAGATCATGAGTAGGAGTTAAGGGGAAGCCAAACTTGGTTTTCTTGTGCTGCAGTGAAACTTGGCAGCCTGAGGACTCTAGACTTTTCATTTCTTTATTAATACATTTCTCACGATGGATGACATGTGGTATGTTTTTCTAGTATAAGAGAAGTATTGACTGCCAGAACAGTTATTTCATTTTCTGTTCTTTCCCTTGTAACTCTTTTTCCTATGAAAGGAATATGTTTCCATACAGTTTGCTAGTTGTGCAACAAAAAAGCTGTTAATCTAATAATTTTTTTGTTGACCGGGGACTTTTTATGCATCTGCTGTGATATTTGGTTTTATCAAAGTACCATGAGGGACCAATGGAAAAGGAGAAATATTTTTTGTCACATTAGTCAATGTTGCTGTGTAAGGTGCTGTAGAACAATTAAGAACAATTTCTCATAGCCTGTGTTAGCTTCTGGAAAGGTAGGCTTCTGAGATGGAACCTGTTTTTACTTTTAAGCAGAAATCTTATGATGGAAATCTCGTTTGTTTCCAGCAGATTCTTGTTTTGTTACAAAAGTTCAGTACGTACTTCTTACAAGGAAGACCTGTTTGAAACTTTACCTGTAAGTGGTAGGCACCTGGAAATGAATAGGACAAATTACGTACTTTGAAGTTTTGTACCTTTTATAAATGTTAAATATGTACTGGGGTTTGGTTTTGCCCACCCCTTCAGTTTCCATTGTTCTTGTGTGCATGAAAGCTTTTTAAAAAAAAAAAAATATATACTCAGGGCAATTTTTGTGTAGAGGATAACATTCTGTTGAGAAAAGACATCCCTTCTTTAGGTTCAGTAGGGATCACTAAAATGCAAGTGAATTTGCTACCGGAAAATTGAATTTACTTATGTAATTTTTAAAATGTCTTGCACACCCATCTTCTGGGTCAGCCTAATAGATGAGATTTAGTAGTTCTTCTAATGGCTGGAGAGAAAGAGAGCAAAACTTCACAGGGCACAAACTCCCTTACTTCTAAGCTCTCTGAGCAGTCAAGAGGGCTGTCCTCATGACCAGATTCTCCTTTTGACTGTTCAAAGCCTGCTACCTTGGCTGGACCATGTCTTCCCAATACATAATCCATGTATGCTGTAACACTTTTGTTGTGGTGTACACTTGTGTGTGCTAGCTCTGCCATGTGAAGAGGACTGGTGTAATTGATCTAGTGGAACGGACTTTTGCTGAGTGTCTGGGTTCACATGTCAGTACTTGCACGCTCTCGAGCTTCACAACTTTTACCTGGGTCATAGCTAACATAGATGCACAGCTTGGACTCCAAAGTGTAATGTAATGGTTGCTTGGAGATGCCTGAGCCCGCCTTTAGTGGAAAATGAAACTGAGAGCTGAAAAGCAGTGCTCTGTTGGCACTCAGTAAGAGATTAATAAATATCTAGATGGAAGGCATGAGAAACTCTGCTTGAAAGTATTCTTTAATAGTTTTGAGTCACTACTAGAAGAGCTCTATTTGTCAAAGCAGTGCTCTCCTTTGTTCTCTGTTCTGCAGAGCCCTGATGAAGAGCTCCTGGACAGACACACTCGTCTGTGTCTGCCAGCTCTGCTCCCTTGCCTTTATCTCATGTATGTCCTTAGTTCTTGCTAGTTGAGTTGATCTCTATTTGAACAGGGTAATCTTTTGGTGGCATTGTGCATGTAACAAAACCAGATTTGCTTTTCTACCTATCCAGAACTAGATATCCAAAGCTCATTAGAAATAAGCTTTAAGGGGGTTTTGAACTGTTTTTCAGCTGTAACTAAACATATTGCCAATGTGCATGTGTAACACATCCTTCTGTGTGCTGAACCGATGTAGAAAGTGGATTAAGAATGCAAACTGCAAAAAGCCTGGTGAAAGAGCAGGGAAAACTAATCTAGTCCTTCACTGAAAGCCAGACATGTCGAGTTCATCAATAACGTGGAGGAGGAAGGTGGTATTGTTCTTCCAGTAGCGTTCTCATTTGGGTTCCCTGACACTTGGTGTATTTCCTGCTTCCTGCACTGTATTTTTTGACCCTAGCTGCAGAAATTCATGCTTTTAGTGTTTGACTGGCAATAAAGACATTATTTTTCTTCAAAAGGTTACAAGATTTCAGTACAGTTTCTAGGAAGTTCAGAGCCCTTCAGCTCATATTGATCTTCTCCAAGAAAATCAGTCATCAGGGATGCAGTTCTCCTTTTAAGGGGATGAAAATGTGAGAACTCAAAGTTAAGTAAAAATAACCAGTATTTTATTTCATCTCCAAAGGAATGATTTCATTAAGAGAACAAATATTTACTTTCATCTGGAATATGTATTATTCATACCATTATATAGTTTGTAGATATTCATGATTAAGATTCATTTTGGACTTCAGAGCAGATTTGTTTTTTCTTGATCCTGCTGGTGCAGAGCTCTAGGTTTCTTTTCATTTTAGAGAACCATTCCTTATGATCTCTGCTGCCTTCCAAGAGTTTATGGTAGAAATAATGCCAAGATGCTTTTCTTTTCCATAATTAAACCTAAGTAGGCCATTTTTTTTTTGTCCTTAGAGGTGTGTGTGCGGGTCTTATGAGTAAACAGTATATCATATTCTCCTCCCCCCCCCCGCTCCTTTTCAGCCCTCTAGAGAGTTCCAGATGAGACCCTTTCTTCTGAAAAATCTCTTGACTCTGCTTCTGTCAGTTCTTCAGGTTCTGCATTTTTCCTCAAATTCCTTTCTGCTCCCACTACAGTTTCCTGGAATTTAACCTGGACAGATCCAAGTAGATACAAAGGACTAACTTAGATAAAAAGTGCGAAGCATGATCTTTTTTCAGAAGAGAGCCCTCTTGATATCACATTTGAGGGTTATGTTATCTGATAGGTTATGTTCTCCAGATCACCTTTTGTATCAATGCCCCTGCCCCATCTGCTAACCCCATATGCTCACCCTCCTTGATATGGTCGAGATCTTCAATACAAGGTGGTTGTTTCTGCTAGTGGTGGTAGGTGTTCCCCAAAATTATCACTGAGAATTGCCATCAGATCTATAAACTGTTTGAGGGGTACTGTGTATTTTTCTTTGGGGAGGAGGGAAAGGAAGAATAAGCACACGAAATAAAAACTATTACGGGGGCAGTCACTCTCTTATTTTAAATTACTCCATATAGCAAAGGGGATTTAAAAAAAAATTAAACCCCCTTTTTCATCCAGAAACCTAGCTGAGTGCAAGATGGTAGTAAAAATCCATTAACATGTAGGAAAACTGGGCTAAGAAATCTAAATTAAACACGAGTGGGAAAAATGTACAGCTTCAACTTGAAAGCGTTTAATGTGAGAAGATATAGGCTTAGGTTCATCCCTGTGTAAAGGGACACTAAGAAATACAAGGTGCTGCTTGTTATTCACAAGGCTTAAAGTGTGGTTGCCAGTGAACTATTTCCAAATACTAAATTCACTAGACAAGTCTTGAATAATTGTTGTAAGACTTTGTATCCTAGGCTTAAAAAATCTACTCTGCTTTTTACTTGCAGTGGTGTCAAGGGTATCTCATTATTCCATCAATACAATCTTACCATTAATTAAAACACTTCTGAAAAACAGCGCAAAAGGGTATTTGAAAATCTAAAAATGGAATTGCCTTGCTTCTCTTCAGTGATACTAGCAGCATTGGTTTGTAGTCAGTGAAATAAACTGATGCTTAAGACAAAATCAATACCTTCTATTAAAGTGAAGTGTCAACTGCAGTGTACGAGTTTCTGAATAAGTTTATCTTTGCCTTAAGTACATTGATTTCATAAATGCAAGATCTTCCTGTGTCCAAAACTAATCAATAAACCTGTCTGTGTGCACTGCTTCAGGCTTACTGTAACCAAGCAATGAACCAAGATTATTCTCAAAGTTGTTTGTATTCATGTGTTTAATAAGACGTTGTTGTTATTGTATCTGAAAAGCATTTAAACTAATAGCCTGATTAAAAAACAATTTACTTAAAAAAACCCAATTTACTTATAAAGGTGTTCCTTAACAGAAAACCTATTGCTCCCGTTGTAGGTCATGAATTTTAACAAATATTCAATATTCTATTGGTTTTCACCTACTTAAATATGATTTTAAAATTCTAAGTTCCTGCTTATGTCTGACAATTCACCTGTCTCATCTTTAGCAATGGACCACTTGTTGTTTTCTCCAGCCAAAAAAGATAATTCCTTTGGTAGTAATGAAAGCAGCTGGTAGAGGAATAAACACAATAATAATTTTGTGCAACAAATATTCCAAACCAACTTATTATATTATTGTGCTTATGAAGGGAAACTCTTGCCCAATTGCATTTCTCCCTGTATAAGAAAGTGTAGAGACTACCTTTATGTAATCTCAGCATTGTTTCTAAATATGTGCCATTGCAACAAATGGTTAGCATTGGGTATGGAGCTGACAATGGTTTTTTGAGTGTTTTGCCTTAAGTGATGGTAAAGGAGTCACAAGCACAAGAAACTGTAAAAATGCTGGTTGCTGGGTGCATGGCTTCGAAGCAGTAGCAGAAAATGTGTAAATGGTGATTAGCGCTGTTTTAGAACCAAGTATGACCGTCCCAAATTATAATACCTAGGTTTTTCAGGTGCAGCTAATGCTGACAGTAAGCAACTCCTTTTTATAATGCCAGCAGTCAAAAACGTTTGGAGAAAGGGAAAGGGACAATCTTGTGAAATACAGGATCAGAACAGGTTTTAATGTTAAGTTGAGGAAGTAGAGCTGGCGGCTATCAAAAGCGATGTAAGAAACTACTGCTATAACTTGCTCCTGTTCATGTTGCAGCTTGATTCAGTGGCACCCGATTAGTTTGAGCATCAAAGAATTCAACTGTGGTTTTAAGGACTGATTCATCCTCTTAGAGGAAAGAAGTGTGAGTGCACGAGTGAAACGAAAAAAAGTGGAAAAGGTTGGAGTTGCCAAGCGATATTGCTCAGGGCTGGCAAAAAAGTAGCAGATACTTGGCTTTTGGAAAGTAGCATTCAGTAGCTAGAGAAGTTAACATGCATCTCCCCCTCCTTTCCCCCTTTAAATTATTTGGGAATGTTGCTTTTAGTGCTTGTGTAAATTTAGGGGGTTTATCTTTCAGAATTTTCTTTAGCACTTCTTTTTTTCAACTTTGATCTCAACATGTGAATAATATCCATCAACAGAACAGCACACACTTTAAGAGCAGGTGACCTAATCTATGTCTCTGTCTTTATCTGTGTTTTCCTGCAAGTGCAAAAATAAATGAGTTTTCAAGCAGTCTATGTTTTTAAATAATAAACCTTTTAAAGTTACTGTTATCTGAAACATATGTATCCAGTAGTGAAAATTAAATGTCAAAGAAATACTTGCTTTGAATTGTTGCTTGGTGGTTCTGAAGTTTTCCTTCATTTTCTCTAAGAGTGTTTTTGCATCTGTGTGTGTCAGGATTTTTTTTAGCCTTCCTCCCACCCCAGAAAACTCTTTTGATGGACTGTCCCATTTCTTTCCTTCCTTATTCTTCTTCCTCCAGTTTTTGAATCTGTT
>VYZW01061512.1:22599-55436 GCA_013401315.1 Balaeniceps rex | reverse complement strand
CGGTCTTGTAAGCAACCTTTATGGCTGTGTTTGATACAATTTTTAGAAGCTTTGGGTTCAGCTAATGTTAATGAATAACGTAATAATCTTGTTTTCGGCAAACTCCTTAAACTGTAGGGGTTTGAACTTAAACTGTATTTAAACACTAGTCCTCTAAATTTGGCATGCATTATTTCTGAAGCTATTGATTAAACATCTTTCATCTGCTGTCGCATCTTATGGCATTTATACTAGCAGGTGGAAAGGCAAGATGCTGTGTAACAATTTCTGTCTTATTACCCTACTTTATCTGAAAATACAGATATACAAATTTATTTGGAATAAACAATGACAGTATGAAAGAAGATTCAAACTAAATGTAAGAAGCTTTTTAAATAGATTAGTGGATTCATCACTGGTTATAGCTCTTATCTGCTGAATGGAATTACTAGGAAACTGTCAGGTATATCTACTAAATCAACACCTAGCATCTAGATTTCAATATGCCCAGTTTGAAGCATATTTGAACATTTCTTCAAATATTTAACCTCAATTTCTACTCTCTTATATGGGTAAATACAACAGAACAGTGGAAATACAATGTTTTTGTGAATGCCTTTAGTATGTGTAGATTAAGTAAGAAAAACATTTGGCCCTTTACATAACAAGCAGTAGAACTTGCAATTAATATGAAAATTTGTATGTGAAGTTCTCCCTAAAATGGCAAAAGTGATTGCTTGCTTGTGGGAGATGGGTTACCTAGAAGAACTTTTTCCTGACATTTGGCTAATACCACTATTCTTGATTGACTTTGTAAAGCCTCCTTCTGAATCATTACACAACACTAACCCACCTACTTATCTATCAAGAGGAATAAAAAAGGCTGGTTTTCTTTTTTCACATCAGGAAAAGTTACTGTATTAATACACTGTTATGTAGAATCTCCTACAATACAAATATAACAACGTAAAACAATTTCAGAATTCTTTAGGCTTCGATTATGTCCATCTGCGTACCGCTCTAATGTTCAAAAGCCCTTTGCAGTGTGGTACTCAATGGCTTTTTTTACAAAAATAAATTTTGTCTGGATGAAATTTTAGTTAGATAGTTCCTATCTTGCTTTCATCTGACTGCATGCCAGAACTAGACTGTTTTTTTATAAGCTCTGTTATTAGACAGAACAATACAATGTGAGAGAAAACAGCTACTAACACAGGCCACAACTGGACTCTCAAAGAACTGTTTTAAAAGACCAAATCCTGAAAAGTATTATAAATCTTCCCAATTTCAGTGGAGATTCCTTGTATAGGGATTTGGGTTCCTGGGACTGAAATAGTCTTGGAAGTAGAAGAAACAAATCAAAATAATGTAGCTAATGAATGCTAGTTATGACCACCAACAGAAGCAGGCTAACCCAGTATCTTCTACCTGCTGGGATTTTGGACCCCTGTCCAAGACATCTCTCAAGTCTAGAGGGCTTATTCTAAAACTGGCTTCAAGTCTTCTGACAGAAAGACATGCATTTTTCACAGAATTTTTTGTTTTGTTTTGTTTCAGCATATGAAACACCAAATATTTTTAGTCAATTCTACTTTTACCAACCCAGAACATAGGGCCAGTACCAAGTAAACTGGGATCTTGGCTATAAAGCCTTTGTCAGTGTTTCTTACCTCCCCTATCATCTCTGCACTAACAGAACATCCTCCATTACTGAAGAGAACTTCTACTTCTTGCAGTCAAAGAGTGGAATCAAGACTATGAAAACGAAATAGACTGCAAACTTAAGTTTCAATTTAAGGTTTTTTTTTTTTGAAGGAAAGATGAAGCTTTCCTTCTAAAAGGAAAAGCCCTGTAAAGACATTCTTTTCCGATATGAAAGCAGGTAAAGGTGGAAGTGATACTAAGACAGAGCCACACTGACATTTGTGCAGCTCAGTTTACATACATAATTACCCGAATGAAATTCTAAAACATCAGACGCTTGCACCCAGATTTCCATTTACAGCCAATATAAAACCAATTTAGACAATCCCTCTTTACTTACTAAGTATCTGACAGAACTATTTCAAGTAGCTAAGAAAAAAGATAGAAAATCCATGTGCTTTGTGCCTGTGCTGCCAAAAATGACTTTGGCTGAGATGATATAACTCTATAAAAACATTTGTTAACATAATGTTATTTATTTCCTTGTTTTGCCTAACTGCAATGTTTACTTGTACCTGCGTATGTTTGCACTTTTATTATGTTCAAGACCATGATTTCAAAGAAACATGGGCTTGTGCAAGAAATAATTAGTCTAAGCTTATCAATCTGAAACACTCAACACAACGTTCCTAAAGCAACACCATGCAAAAAGCCACTTTTCCTATTTCATCTATGACCTGAAGTTGAGAGGAAAGACAGGAAATTTACCCGATTCCTGGAGATAGCGATACACCAAGAAATTCACTTCGTCACTGGTTATGCTCATCTTAGCCCAACCTCAATATGATGAGGTTTACGAGAAGTGTGATCCACGCTCTGTTCAAAGGGAAAAAAAAGAACAGGTTTTGTTTTATCTCGATTTAGTATGAAATTTGTTATCAAAATAGAGGTGGGAATTGTTAAGATATTTAAAAATCTCATATAGGTATTAGAGCTGTTATATTCCAACATAAGGCACCCATTAAATATTGTGCATCAAGTACTCAAGCGGTACTGTACCTTTTATTATAATTAAAGAGCAGTATTTAACATATATGAGAGTCAGAGGGAGCATTTTAAATCTTGGAAGCCTTTGCAAATGTCAACTCTTTTACTTCTGTGGCTTTACTACAGGTTCTTCGGACACTCCTTTTTACTGTGTGAGCGTTTTCTTTTCAGAACTGCTGGCAATTACAGTCATGTATAACACACCAAATCATAATCTTTTTGCAGCCCCAAATTTGTCATCTAGTTTTCTGTACAGTAATTCATCCACTGAAAAGACAGATTCTTTCCTTACAAAACCATGTTATGCAGAGAACTTAAATACGTCCCATAAAATAGAAACAAATCTAAATTTAAGATAAGATTACAAATTTTATTGGGGGGCAGGGGGAGAGAGAAAAAAAGAGAGAGAACACCATATACCTTGTGCCAACAAGGAATCCAAATATCCTGGCATTATATAAAGTTATAATGTTATAAAGTCTCTGCTGATTAATGGTGCGCAAGAATTAAACTTCAATTATTCACTTAAGTAATCGTAACCTTTAGGATGACAGTTTTACATTACTATTTTGGGCATATACTCTGATAATAAAATCATTGGTTTTTAGATGATAAATTTGTTTTGAACATTTTCCATTAAATCTTGATGATTCATTTCTGTTTGGGAATCTGACTTAAGTAGTTTGGTTTGAAAAGCCGCAAGTACTTCGCAGACATAAACTTTGCAGCTTTGTCAGCCACACCATACCTATAACTAATCACGTAAAGATTTGGATGCAGAAGCACACGCTACGCTCTCATCGTGTATTACAAATGAAAGACCGTAGGCGTGTGCCGTTTGTTTCAATTTCCCGTTATGCCTCTTCTTGGCAAGCGGAAAGGTCTTTGTTCATCGAAAACCTCTTCAGTGATTCCTGTTGCCTAAAGTAGCACCTGCTACTGCAGGCAATGCTGATCGACTACAAGTTTCCCCTGCTGATGATTTAAACCAGCAGGTCACTCATGACTGTAACAGATGTCTCTGCATATTTATGTAAATAGAGGTCTTTCGAACCCTGGTAAGCCTTTTATTCTCCTGGGCTGCTGTATTTCATCAATGGCTCGGATGCTGGGTTTCCATAAGAAACCATAGCCTGCTAATTTGGGAGACATCTTCGTCAAGTATTCCAGTCTTTATTATTACAGTTTGCACTTCACGGAGAACAAGAAGAAACAAAAGACTGAAAACCATGTGGTCTCAGTGGGGAAAATTTCATCCACTTTGGAAGGGATGATCACTTTCTGCTAAGATTCTGGATGAGGACAATATCAGCTGTATCCAACATCCAGTTCTGTCACACATGCCACGTATCGTCCTAGGAAGTTGTTTGGTCTCTTTTCTCCTCAATCCCCCATCTATAAAATGGGCTCAAATTTCGCTGCCACAAGATCGGGAGACTGGAAGCACTGGTAGCTATAAGGGCTTCAGTTACCAAGGTTGGCAACTGCAGGCAGTGAAAGCACCACTTTCAGTATAGCTTTATACATACTTCTTCCAGATAAACAGACTTGGTTCTGAATAATTAATAAATCCCTGTGCCCCTTTTTGCATAATCATTACCATACAATGAAGAACAAGACAGATATTCACGGCAACAGTTAAGGCCATTTTCATCCCTGTCTGAGTGCTTAGAATACATCCGTATCACTGCTATGGCCATGATAACAATAAATCAAGAAACTTTGATAGCTGTGGGTTTAAAAAAAACACCTGACATAACACTTCTAAAAGCATTTTAAAAATAGCAGTTTCAGTATTTGGTGGTAGGAAAGTTGGTAAAGATGAAACCTCTTACAAAAATTCAGTTTCAGCAATGACGTACTTTGTGGTAAAATGAACTTTATTAAAAAAAAAAAATCAAGAAACTACAAATGCCATTTCTGGATGCATCCTGCTAATTTAAGACATTAACATGGTATTTCCCACATACAGAGGGTTGCTTAGGGAAAGGGAAGGGAAGGGAAGGGAAGGGAAGGGAAGGGAAGGGAAGGGTGTTGTTTTTTGTCTGTGTTTCTAAAGATGACTTTTCTTAAATGAATTAAGACCAGAGAAAATCAGCCTGACTGCAAAATAAATAGTCTGACAGCCCCAGAAAAACCTCCACAGCAGCTACCTTTGTATCAGAATCCCAAGCACACCAAATAGCTGGATTTACAATGCATTTTCCCTGAAGTCAGTCAACAGGAATTACTTTGACATATGTGTCGGATCATATCTTTATACACATTGTTACCATGCCATAAATAACCAGATGATCCCCACTCATACATTTAAGGTTTCTTCCCTCCCACAGATGCCAGTGCAGCAATCAGATACACAACTGTAAAGCTTGTACCCGTCCAAACCGATACACAGATCTTGGCTTTGACCCAGAGAAATCTATTCATTAGAAATTTGGCTGAGCTATGAAAGACCATACTCGATTTCATTAACGCTCTTTTTGATTTCCTTCTTCTCCGCAAATAAATACCCCAACTAAAAGAGGCTACAGAAGACATGGTGGGGAGGAGAGGAACGTACTTATCTTTTGTGTTTCTCCAAGTCTGATTCACAAGGAACAAACAACTAGCTTCCCCCTCAATATAATTTTTTTTAATGTAGAAATGCAAACTTCTGTAGAAAATCGCAGAAACCTGTAGTTATCATTGTGATAGATTTATTTCTGCTAATTGATGGTCTCCTTTTGTTACTGGAGATCGGTATTACCTATATTAATACTTTTTTAAAGAAATAAATTATAGTTTATAAACAATACCGATGTACAGTGCCTCTGGAGACATTTCACATTTAAACCAGCAATAACATCCTAATTCTCCACAATGTCAAGAGGATTAACAAAAAGCATTCGAACATGTGTTTGAGCTTTCTTTACTTGCAACACTATTTCCTGCACCAAATTACACGTAACAGAAAGTTCTATTTACCTCAACCTCACCTTCAAAATTTGGATTGTGATCCTGCAGATATTTGAGAATGTCCAAACATGTGAGCTGAGCCCCCTAAGACTTCCCAAAGTACAATGGATCCCAAACATTCAAACCCCACTGGTGGATGGGTTGTCAAGATCATGCAAAATTAAATTTAACACTTATTTTAAATAAACACTCAACTCTCAGTTCTGCCGGGATAGGTTTGCAGAAACACTTCCCATACAGAGGTAAAAAGCTGGGTTATTAGCTCAGATATGCTACCGTTGTGCTTCTAGGGCTGCTTGGCTTTTGCAGAACTAAGTCGTTCAGCTGGAGTTGAGCTGGCTCCAGTGAAGCTAACACTGCAGCATGCTCCCCCGTGCTCTGGGCAACCAGGGCAGCTTATTTCCTGGAGCACACCACCGGACCCGATCTGGCTGTGTGCACCGACATACCACTGTTCTCAAATTAAACCTTCCTGGAGCACTGGGAATCTTGCTAATGGGTCATGCAAGTATCTCTGGAGAAGGCAGCCTCACGTATAGCTATGGTTCAGCATAGTGCTCACCAGGTCGACCAAGAATAGTTTATTTACATCCCATCCCCTTACTCAAGGATTGTTCATCCTTCGTCCAGATATTTTAGCACTGTTAGCACAAGTAAGGGAGATCTGGCTGAAGAATCAGGGGAAAGTAACTTTTTCAACTTTGAAATAGCATCTACAGACACAACTCCTCTGCCTCTCTTCTAAATCATGCTCACAGGGTCCTCAAGGGCCGTGTCCTGCCCTCCAGGCTAACCCCGGGGCAGGGGATTGCCGAGGCTATTTCAGGAAAGGAGTTTCCATTTGCTACTTGAAGCAGCATTGCCATCCACAGGGACTGGGAGTTACCAGTCAATCTTCCCCTCAGGAAGGCGGAAACAGGCCAGACATTTAGGGAAAACACCTAAACTAAAACCTAAACCTGAAACCTAAATAGGAAGCCAGGCACTTCCCATTTCTGCATCCAGCCCTGCTGACAGAAATTCATCAGACGGCTAGTCTGGCCCTCATCTTACCCCCTGCAGAAATCTGCAGCTCTGGCCTGCTTTAACTGAGTGCTGAGCAGTCGTCAGATTCTTGGGAGGAATTTTGGAGGTAATTATTGTTAAATAAACACCCTCCTCTCAAAAAAAACCCAACCCCCAAACCCAAAAAACCCAAACCCACAAATTTTCATTTATCTCCTGGAGGGGCTGCACTACTTACCTACTTATTTGACAAGGCTAGGCCAAAATGTCTTTTCCCAACCAAAGTTTTAATGACAACAACGTTATCATTAAAATGATGGGGGGCAAAGAGAAATTGTGTATTTGCTTTGGGGGAAAAAAAGGCAAAAATGAGAGGTTTCATAAAAATGAAAACATTCCAGAAAGTTCAAATATTTAACGTTGTCAAATTGATGCCCTGCCGCACGGAAACTGGAGTTTGCATACTTGTGCCCCCATTTTCTCATCCAAGATGGCTCCATGCATCAAGCCGCGTCTCTCAGGACCCACTACAGTCTCCCCATCTCAGAGAAGAGAATGTGAACACGAGAACTAAAATAGACTCTAGGAAGGCACTGTGACAGCATAGCCAAATCAATGTGTTACTGTTTTGCATATGCTCTGTAGTTTAATGAAAAACATCATTTCCCAAAGCCAGAAGCCACTTCTCACAAAACGAGTCACTTACTTAGTCAATCTCAGTATTTTCTGTTCAAAAATACTTTCGTCAGAAACTTTCAATGAGCCCTACGCTTCTGTATTTCTAGGCTGCTTCTTACCATAGAGCCAGAACAGAGTCAGCAAGCCAGCAGCTCTTCCCCAAAGGCTAACGAGCTCTGCTTGGCTCACACCATTGCATTCTTCAGCCTTGGCTTTTATCGCAGCTGCCTCTTCTCGAGGAGGAACTCCAGTATGCTTCTTTCCCAAAATGCGAAAACCGAAATTCTGGAGAGGGAGAGAGCACGCTCAGCCCCCTCTCCCCTCACAGTCTCTCCTGCCATTTCATGAAGCTAAAGAGTAAAACATATCTTGTTTACAAGCATCCAGACAAGGGAATGAGACCATTTCATTCCTGCTGATTACAAGGTACGGTGCATGCAGAATGGTTCTTTCCAAATTCCACCTCTCCCAGTCACCAAAATAACAACTAGCCCTGTTTAAAATGCAGCTTGTGTATGCACAACTTCCTGACTCCTCCTTCGCAAGGCTTGAACTTGACACCTTGCTTTAAAAAAATTCAACCTAAAATATAAACAGTTGCACCTTCTAGAGATCATGTCCTTAAGAAGCCAAATCAAGATGTGCTCGCAGTAAGACCTACACCATATCTCCCTGGCCTTTCTTAATGAGGAGGCAAATAGTTAAACTATCCTCATTGTGTAAATGATCACCATAGGTCATCTGAACTATTTAATGACACAAATGAGGCAATTCAAACCTCTCAGAGCTATTGTTCTAGGCTCTTTACAGATGCTCACAGATGTCTTTGCATCACTTATACTGTTAGTATTTTTGAAGTTTTCTTCACAAGCACAGTACCAAGTTCCTTGTTTTGGGGGAATTAAAGCTGAGATTCTGCAGAACAGGGTAATCTCCTTCGAGAATATGCGCTGTCTCACTTAGAGCTCTATCACCAACACTTATAGCAGCTTAATAAGGACTCAAAAGAACTCAAAAAGAAAAGGCAATAGGCTTGTCAGAAAACCTACATTACCGAATGTTAAGGCTGGCTCTTCTTTTGCTTTTGTTTTTAAGTCCATTTATTTAACACTGACATTCTGCTGATTTTAAAAAGGCCACACTAAACAAAAACAAACCCAGGGAGCCCCAGCTCATCCCCATTCTCACTGCTGCCTATAAGACCACACTCTGACGAAAAGAAGTAACAACTGCATCTGTATGTGAGAGCTTCAGGAAAAATGGCACGGATATAAAAAAGGTTTAGGTTGGATCCTGACATGTTAGGGTATCTCATACAATTCATCACTGAATTCAACTGTGCCTACTGTATTTAACTTTTAAAAAATCTGCAATAAATTATCAGAATGGTTGTCCTATCCTGGAAAAGATGTTAACAAAATAATACAGCATCCAGTAAAATATCAAAACTTTAAAAAAACCCCCCACCAACAGCCCTAATACAAAAATACTAATAAAAATAGCTGGGCCAGTTAAACACTTTGGTGGACATCATCGCAGAAAGTTTTATTTCAGCATCAGTATTACTTTTCTTTAAATTATAAATTACATTTTAAACTGAAAAGGCATTTGGAACCAAACCCACATCTATTTATTTAAAAAAAAGGGCAACAAGAGATATTCCAGCAATTTCCAAGTGCTATTCAAACATTTTTCAATTAATCCAACAATTTCCAGCGCAAAATAACTAACTGTCAACAAAAGACAAGCCTTTCATCACCAAATTCCCGGCAAACTCTACTTCCTCTATCAAAAGATGCCGAACTGTGCATCAGCTCTTTCATACTTATAATCTCTTAGTTTGATCAGGTTATTTTTCAGTTCTCAGCTGGTTTACTTAATTACATCAGCCTCCAGCATCTGAGTTCTAAGAGTTCAAGTGGATCTTTTCCAACTCCCTCTGCTGCAGAGTGAAATAGGTTTTCCTGTATTGATCTTTCCTTTTTGGCACTTTGCTAAGGGGAAAAAAAGCAAACAAAACCAACCGCTCTCTTAATTAGTGCAATCGTCTTATACCTCTTTTATAGTTTAGTTCTAAGAAGAGGCAACTTCAATTAATTTTTTCTTTCTTTTTTTTTTAAATAAACAAAAGTAATATTTACATTAGTATATTGTATAGAAAGCTCCGGGAAGCCAAAAATAAGATTGATGGAAGAGTAAAGGTTGACGGTAGTTGTAGAGCTTGCAAATGAAATGAAATTAATTGTTTTAAAATTAAAAAAGGAAGGAATTACAAAGGCTTGAGAAATCAAAACTCATGATTGGATTTAGTTTGAGAATCAAGATACCTCATCATTTGGAACAACCGAAGTCAACTGGGAATGCTGCCACTGAACAGAACCAGGATTTTCTTCCTTACATGAACACAAAATGCCAATTAGGACAAACTGAGGGACAATAGCATGTGTCCACTCATTTCAAACCAATTAGGCCAAAATACATGATCATCTGATTGTGCAGTTACTTGTCTGTGTGCACATGCATTTCCACGTACGTAATGCAACAAGAAATGTGTTTTAAATTTTAGAAGTAGTGCTACACGCTCAAAAAAGTTAAGGAAGATTGCAGCTTTAAAAAGATGGCACAACTGCTCTATCAACATTTGCTTTTCTCAAATTTTGGCAAGAACAACAGTGTATTAATACCACCTCAAATTTAAGTTTTCACTTAATTTACCCAGATTTTTACTAAAACCTCAACAAAAGGAGCAAACATTAGCATTTACATTTTTCACTCATGCTTCGCATTCAGAGTATCGAGGGGAAAGGAATATGACGGGATGAATTCCTACTAGAACTGGTTGTACCTGTTTCATTTTCCTTCTGTGATCGCAGATGCGAGTAAAACAATGCAGCTGAACTTTTAGAATCAACATCCCCCCAAATATTTAGAATAAAGCACAGTTTCTCTTTCAGCTGTTGACAATTTCTCTGACACATAACAGTAATGATCCACTAAAACTTCAACATGAAGTGTCCGAGTCCCAAGCTGGCCTGTAAGAATGGACGTAGACAGACACCCAACTGTGATGAGAAAGGCCAAGGTCCAGCAGATAAAACATCTGCCTTTGAGGTGACACCGTGGAGCTTTGAGAAATCTCCAATAAGGCCCCGACCCACCCGCTGCATGGGCAGTGAGGGTTAGCAGGCATGATGCCCATTTTAAATGAGGCAATGCCATAGCAAGGAACACAAGAGCGATGGGCCTGGAAGGACAAGTGAGAGACTGCCTGAAGGCCTTGCCCAAAAGATGGAATATCTGAATAAGGCTTTTTTGATTATTTCTGATTTTTATCCTGCAACTTTGCTGTTTAAAATGGTGCAACTCTGGTAGCAGGGGCCAAAATCCTGATTTTTCCCAACACATCTGAGCGCTTTAACTAGGCTGCAGAATCGGGTTGTGTCTTGCCTGCGTGCCTTACTTTTGAAGACTGAGATAAGGATAAAACATCCATGTGTGGCTTTTACCACGTTCCTTACATAAACTACTTCCTATACCACCCTGAGGGCGAACCCTCATTTTAAAAAACACACCGCTATCACCTCACTGGTTGCAATGGTATTAGTGCCAGCTACAGCAGTAGGTATCTCCACTACCCAGCACGTTATAGACAGGCGTGTTGCATAAACACCACGAGACCAGGGAGGCATCCTGTAAGCGTAGAGGTTGAAATCTTTTCACACCCATAATCTCGTATTTCGTTCCTTTCTCCCAAAGTTGTGGGGCGCAGGAAATGCTCTCCAGGCAAGGGGCAGCAACACAAACACAGCAGCGACACCATGCAGAAGGGCCTGTTTGTCCACATACCTGTAGGTTTGTGTGTTACTCCTTCCCTCCCACAAGGCTCAGATATTCAGTAAAACCTGTGTTTCAATTCCATGTACATTTGAATTTCATGCTATTTTAGTATCTTCCAGGACAGCTTGACACAGGTGCAGTTAAGAGAAAGACTAAATGTGAAAGCCATTCTGGAGCTGTCTCATGACACCACCACTTGTGTGACAAAACCAACCCTTGGACTTGGGAAAGCTCTACGTATAAGATGACATAGAACAAAGGAGCCTGCGCTGGGCTAAAAACCCCACATTTTTTCAGCCATGCAGGCTGGCCCCGCGTGGCTGCAGGGACCTAAAAGTAGTGGACAGGAGAAACACCGGTGTTGCTCATCACACGGGTGACAAGGACAGGCACATCCCCGACCCCTCACAAGTTGGGGCCGCGTGGCTGCCCAGTGAGCGAGAGCCACGCTAAGGATCTGCGAAGGTCTAGAGTACCAGCCAGGAGCTGCAGCAGCCCGGCTAGTTCCTGTCTGGATAGCCTCGGGCAAAGGGAATGCGCAGTGACGTCATTAAGGGGGTGGGTTTTTATTAGTTTCTGCTAATAAGCTTAGCAGATGTTACTGGGAACAGTTTGATGTTATTTTTCCGTCATTTATAACTTTATTTTTAATTTTTCCCTCAGAGCAAGCAAAGACAGTAGATCTTACCACATATTTCAACCTTAACTTTTTTCCCCTGTAGTATTGTTAAAAGTGTAGCTGAGGATTTTCTTTATTTTATTATTATTATTATTGTACAAAGGGAAAATGTATTTTTCCCATTTGCCTATAATTCCAAAATAGCTGAAAGGATTATACTCTGAGTTAAAGAGGAAAAAATACTTTTCCGACTCACAACATAGAAAATTTCACCCCCCAAAACAGGCATTTTGTAAATTTTAGAGTATGTGAAAACAAAGAATTACAATGGAAACTATTTCAAACTTTTATTATGGCAGATCCTATTATAAACTATTTATAAAGATATTAACTATGGCTATAAATACTTAATGCTTTCTCTTGAATAATCCTAAGAGAATGTCAATGTTAAATGCTGTAAGGACAAAGATTATATAGGATAGCGCAACGGAACAACAGAAAAATAAATACACAAACTCAGGATATTTCACTGCTGTATATTTCTATGTCCGACATTTAGCTCTTAGTGGAAATCTGTTGGCATTTTTGTTTGTTGTGGTTTTTTGTGTTTGTTTTTTTTTTTTTAACACAAGCTTCACTAGGTTTATTCCTGGTTTATATTGGTTTGAGCTCTGGAGAAGGGTCACTAAATGCCTCCATTTTTATGGAAGGTATACTACTAGTTTCCTTGTTGGAAGGTGGAGAGGGAAGGAAGAAAGATGGAGAGACATAATTTGCTTTCAAACTTCTAAGCAACCACCAAAGTAAAAGCTTATTTCTAAGTTACTTTTCTGTATTCACATTGCTGAATGTTTCATAAAGAAACTTCCCATAAAAATCAATACAAAGAATTAAGATTGAGAACCCCCCATCTTATGAAAACCACCTCAAGCACCAACTTCAGATACTGTTTTTTATTTAACTTTTCCTCTGTGTGTTCTATATCCAGACTGCAAATAGCAAAGAAAAATTCATGCACAGCGTATCCAGTAGTATAATCCCAGCTGTACAACATCATCACACATATTATCTGCCTTTTCATCCATCCTCCTTCCTTTGCATGCTGTAATTGGCCATCAGGGGTGAGGCAGTCCCTCTGTCATTTTAGGTTTTCCTGGCTTTCTGTCTTACTGGTAAGACCAGTGGAATAGTTTGTGCTTCCCTGTAGCTGGAGGGCATTTGCCCATTTTTACAAACACATCACCGGCCACGTATGGAGGTACCAAACATACAAAAGTTTTTTCCCCTCCCAATCTTCTATCAATTTTTGGTACATTTCAATATGTATACATACAATACATACAATACATTTCAATATTTGCTGTTTCCTCCAGTCTAGGGATAGCAGGAGACTTAAGCAGCAGCATTTTGTAAGGTTTGTGTATTCAGATAGTATTTTAAGAGTGACTTGGCAGCCTCACTAGGTATTTTTTTTTCCATTTGTAAATGGGCGAAGAATGTACAACACAGAAAGATAAAGCATCACATTTCTGGTGGCAGCATCATGAAGTCCTACACAGCCCTAATATAAATAGCAAAGTCTATAGATTAAAAGGCAACACTTTTTAACCTACTTTTTAAAAAAGCTAAACAGCCTAGAAATTAAGATGAACTCAAAAATCCTTGGGGAGTCAGAGACAGACATGACATAATCTAAGTTTTTCCTAAAAAAAATTGAATACTTCTCAGGAAGGATTTTAATATATTATGACACAGTTATTAGTTAGCTCAGATTAAATAAAAAAGCACTCCCCTGCTTTAAAAAAATCAAGATATAGAGAACTGAAGTCTTAAATCCATACATATAGGGTTTGAGAAGCTTTTAAAAGTTCTAGACAAGAACTGTTTTGTCAGAGAATAAAAAGATTCTAAGTTTTTGGCCTTCCCTCCAAGAATGACTCTAGGGAAGCTAGAGGTGGTAAGCCAGGTTGAAGTAGATGTCAATCATATGTTTGCTGTTACAAAAATATTATAAAAGCCACTGAACATCAGTAGGATTTTGGGTGCCTAAAGGCTTGAGGGTCACAGGCTGGAAGGGACCTTGGGAGGTCTCTAGTCCAAGCCCCTGCCCAAAGCAGGGCCAGCTCTGAGGTCAGACCAGGCTGCTCAGGGCTGTGGCCATTCAGGGCTTGAAACCCTCCAAGGACAGAGACGGCACAGCCTCCCAGGCCAACCTGCTCCACTGCCTCACTCTCCATGGGAACACATAGGAAAAAGTTTCTCCTCATACCCAGCCTGAACCTGTTGCAACCTGCACCTCTTGTCTCTCATCCTCCCGCCCTGCACTGCTGTGACAAGCCCAGCTCTGTCTCCTCGATGATCCCTTGTAGGTGCTGGGGGGGCTGTTAGGTACCCCTGAAGCCATCCCTTCTCCAGGCCATCCCATCTTCCCCAGCCCCTCCTCACAGGGCAAGTGCTCCAGGCCCACCGCTTTGGGGTCCTCCCAAGCTCCCTCCATTTTGTCCACATCTTTCCTATGTCAGGTCCCAGAACTGGATGCAGTATCTAGATGTGGTATGACAAGTGCCATATAGAGGGGGACAATCCCTTCCCTTGATCGACTGGCTGTGCTCCCTACCATACAGCCCAGATTATTTGTTTCTTCTAGTTCACACAAGAGAAATTACACCAGTGTTATAAAGACACAAAACCACCATGCAGCTTTAAAATGAACATCACTATCACTGTTAATTGAAAGGAAGTAATTTTTCCAAATTGGAACAGTCTCACTCATTGTCCTCTTTACTAATTTTATTTGGAAAAAGAATTTTTATTTGGAAAAGACATGCAGGAAGGTGAATGGGGTGACACTCCCTACTGTCATACCTGGATCTTCTAAGGATACTGTAACCAAGCAAGTATTTTAGTCATCCAGCTCCTGGAACATAATTCTCAAAAGCTAGTTAGCTATGAAATTCCTTCTACAAGGAATGGGGAAAGTTATGTGCCTGTTTCAAAGATTTATGTGTTTTCCCGTAGCCGTGGATTAGACACTTGTCTGAGACTGGGATTCATTGCTTCAAATTTCCCCTCCAAATCTAGGCTCCAATTTGTATATTTAGCTGTAGAGAACTGACTCAGTATTTTTATTTGGAAAAAAAAAAAAAAAATAGGAGAAAGGTGGCAGTGGAAGCAGTATACGAGATTTAAGAGACTGAAGATTAAAGTATGCACTTAAGAATTAGCAGGTTCAAACTTGCATTTTCCAGCTCCCAGGAAAGCACACTTCACACCTGGTTACAGGTTGCTGGAACGAAAACTCTGTAGAGCAAACAATGTGAGACTTACAAGCCAGAAGGATGGGGGAAAGAAACAGAGATCTGTAACCCCTCCTAATGATCCCTTGCTTATTGCAGGTATCTTGCAGCTGAATCATGAACCACATACATTTCAATTTTTTCAGCATCAATGAAAAATATGCATAGTAAGTATAAGCATTTGTGTATTGTTTACTCAAAGATGAATTTTCATTAATTTTTTCACTCTTCACCACTATTTTTTACATATGTTTTACATTTCCTTATTAAGGGAAGACAATTTTGGTCTCTCATTTCTACAGAAACTCAAGAGTCTTTGTAGTATTATGCAAGGAGCAGATATCAACACCTATATTTAAGTATAACACATTATAAGCTTATATTATCACTTACAATTTGACTCCATTTCAACTATTTGGACTGTAAAGCTCCACAGTGAGTGTTTGCCTCAGGTGAAATTTTTTCTGGAAGGCATAAGCTAAAATAGTTCAGTCGACTCAGAGTGAACGTGGGGAAAACCCAGTTTTGCCGATATTTTTACAGCTGTTTCAGTGAGAATCTCTAGTGCTTCCATACTTCAGAGCAGGGACTTGACATCTGGCAGAGAGGTTGCTCTCATGGCAAAGTGCCTTTTCCGTCACAGTGAAAATCCACACAAATTTGACTGAAATAAAACCTCCTGAAAATACTACTTGTATATGCTCTGCACAGGTTTGTTAAGAGGCCTGTAACTGAATTATCAAAATATTTTCCTTGCATTAACTTTATTTTCTACTCAGGCAACAGGAGCTCAGAGTCTTTTTACACAACGGAAAGCAGACACATGCTGATGCAGAAGAAAGGGTGAGGGACGGGACAGGAACTGGGAAAGGCGAAGGACATCGTGGCTACAGGCTGATGGACCACTGAGTTGGTAGTCTCAGGTGTCTCATCTCTCTCCAGATAGCAGCGAATACTCTTTCTTCCCAACAAGTATTTCAGAGGAAAAATTATTATAGCCAAGATACAACACTGATTTTTAAATTTCTCTGCTGTCCTTCATACTAATTTTTATCAGTAGTTTATTCTTGCACATTTAGACCATGTGATCTTTAATGCCTTGTAGCTGTATTTATTACCATCTTTTATTATTTTTATGAGTTAAGGATTTTCCCCCCAAGCATTCAATTATGAGACTTAGCTAGCTTAGGGAATTATTAAAAAAAATAATTAAAAAGTGTAATTTTTTTTTCAACAAGAAGTAGATTTTTTTCCCCCTCCCATTTGCTTTTTCCCAGTTAAGAACAGCCATAAATAGCATAGCTGCTTGCTTATAAGGACCTGTATTTTGCTTTGGTCAAATTTAATTTGAAAATTGCAGAAATTTTCAGCTCTTAATAAACTGCTAGTATTTAGTCAACTCCTTCGAACATCAGAAATGCACACAAACACACACTGTTCAATGCATGCTTATTCTCAAGGATTGGATTCAAAGACATAAAAGCAACAAAACTTTTTCTTGTCAATGCCACTTTTAAAATGCTGGGTTTTGAGGAGGTACATTTTTTAACTCTTTTCAGCTGTCACTGAGCAATATTTTGGTCCTATAAACTAGACAAAAGGAGATCAAATAAAATGCATCAGTGAAGAGCCATCACTTAAATTTTTATTCACTACCAACTTGTATGGAGCTGATCTGGAGCCTGAGAAAAGAGATATTCTAAACCCTACTGTCTGCAAAGGAAGCAAAGATTTACTCATAAGACTTTCACAATGATGCAAAAAATGATTCCTTTCTCTCCTTTATTAATAGATGCCTTAAAATTTAACCTGATGTTTAAGAATGCTTACAACCCCCTCTCCCAGGTAGAAAAGACACTTTTTCCCCACCAAAATACACTGATGCAGATGATCCTCCTTCCAATCAAATATCTTGTGAAAGAAAGTTTAAAGAGTGGGAAAGGTTTGACCAATTCTACATTTCATACTAATACATCACCATTACCTGATATGGTAATGGCTTTTTGTTCTCTTTAAGAAAAGGAAAAAAATACTACCAAAGATTTTTTGTAAAGACATTTTACTTTTTAGCTGCTGATACTTTAAATCCAGACCTATGTGCAAGTCTTCTACAATTATTAAAAATTGTGAAATACTCTGTAAGACATGTAGTCACTAAGATGCAATGGATACCTATTTCTATTAAATGAATTAAAATTGTTTTACTTGATGTGACCTAACCAGTAAGAGGGTAATAGTATGTCTCTTCTTTTTTTAATGTAAACTCTCAGCTTCCTTATTTTAAGACCTGACATGGGCACACCCATACAGCACTTATCATACACACAGAATCAAGCAACTTAAGACTTTTTTTTGTTTTTTTTTGGGGGGGGGGGTAATAATTTAGGCACATCTCACCGAGAAAGAAAACCAGTTATTATTAGTAATAAAATACGCATTCCTTTTGGAAGGATTACAATATAAAAAGCAGAAAAATAAATTAAAACACAATATGGGGTGTTTTTATACAATCAATAACGATAACAAGTCTAAGAAAACCATAGTTTTATGCACATGCAAATGCCACTTCTGACATACAAAGGTGGATATCCTACCTCAGGAGTTAACAGTGTCACCATTAATGACTTTTTATTGCTCTGTATTTTCAAAGTGCTCTTAAATCATTAACTAATATATCTTAGATGTTTCTATGTAGGTTTTGGTGTTACACAGAGCTTCTAAGGCTCTCATCAGATGTCAGCAATGGTTTAACCATTACGGTCATAAGTCACACATCCATTTTCTTCCAAAGTGAATGACCACAGTGCATCTCTGATGAATATAAACGTAAAGCACATGTTTTGCAAATTCACATCTATAACCTCTCTGATCATTTCAACTGTTAGCAAAAAGCACAAAATCATTTCTACTGTTTCTCAAAAAGCAAAATTGACCACAGCCTTTCTAGTTCTACCTCAAGTTATACCATAACACAACCTGCCAATAATGTTACTAGGCTCTTAAGAGACTTTCAGTAATCCTTCTGACACAATATATTAAAAAAAGATCAGAAACATTCACCCATGTGTCAGCTGTTCACTTGCCCCCGCAGTCCTGCTTTAGCCCAGCTTTCAGCTCCTACTGATTCTGTCTGCCATTACAGCAGCAGCAACCAACAGAGCTGCATCCATCCTCACCAGTGAACTCCCACAAAGCACCTCTTAATTAGTGCAGCGGGTGGCTGACATGCTCTGGGTGAAGGTTCAAGTGCTGGATCATCTCCAGATGACTGATCTCTCAACTGAGTTGCATATTTTTGACTATAAAAATCAAGGAGAGGTGGAGGAAAGAGAAGCCTGGGGACAAGAAGTCAAATAAATTTCTACCAGTGTGGAGGTAGAAGTAAATAACAAATAAATCACTGACTTAAAAATAATTCTAATGAATCAAACAGCCCTGTGAATGCACGCACAGTGTTGTTACTTCAACAGTAAATACGGTCCAGTTCCTTATATTCTTAAATTTGTAAAATATTCTGTAAGCAATATAGAATCACTAAGATGCAATGGATATGTATCAATATTAAATGAAACTCTTAAAATTGTTTTACTTCATGTAAGCTAACCAGTGAGAGACTAATAGCATGTCTCAATACATCAAGTCTTACAATCACTTTTCTAAATAAATACTCAGTTACAGCAGATGTTTAAATTGGGGCAATTGGTTTATCTAAAGTGAAATGCACAACTTCTATTTAAATTTTTTATAAGGATCCTTTTTGCTTATAAGGACACTTTAATTTAAATTTTGTGCTCATGCAAAGTAATTTAAAACCAAGTTGCTAGAATGCCTTTGAGGTGAAGCTGAAGGTGTAAACCATTTACACTTGATGTCTACAATCACCAATACAGAGAACCATATGTGCTGGTTTTGGCTGGGTGTCGTGGTTTAGCCCCTGTCAGCAACCAAGCACCACAGAGCTGCTCGCTCACCCTCCTCCCCGGTGGGATGGGGTAGAGAATCGGAAGGGCAAGAGTAAGAAAACTCATGGGCTGAGATAAGAACAGTTTAATAATTGAAATATTATAATAATAATAATGATGATGATGTAATGAAAAGGAGAACAATGAGAGAGAGAAACAAAACCCAGGAAAAAAAAAAACAAGTGATGCAACCGCTCACCACCTGTCAACCGACGCCCAGCCAGTCCCTGAGCAGCAATTGCTGTCCCCCCAGTTTATATACTGAGCATGATGTCATATGGTATGGAATAGCCCTTTGGTCAGTTTGGGTCAGCTGTCCTGGCTGTGCCCCCTCCCAGCTTCTTGTGCACCTGGCAGAGCATGGGAAGCTGAAAAGTCCTTGACTAGGGTAAGCACTACTTAGCAACAACTGAAACATCAGTGTGTTATCAGCATTCTTCTCATACTAAATCCAAAACACAGCACTATGCCAGCTACTAGGAAGAAAACTGACTCTATCCCAGCCAAAACCAGGACACTGGGGTAGAGTTAATTTTCTTCATAGTGGCTAGTATGGGGCTATGTTTTGGATTTGTGCTGAAAACAGTGTTGATAATACAGGGATGTTTTTGTTACTGCTGAGCAGTGCTTACACAGAGCCAAGGCCTTTTCTGCCTCTCACACCGCCCCACCAGCGAGTAGGCTGGGGGTGCACAAGAAGTTGGGAGGGGACACAGCCGGGACAGCTGACCCCAACTGACCAAAGGGATATCCCACACCATATGATGTCATGCTCAGCATACAAAGCTGGGGGAAGAGGAAGGAAGGGGGGACGTTTGGAGTTATGGCATTTTGTTTTCCTAAGTAACCATTACGCATGATGGAGCCCTGCTTTCCTGGAGGTGGCTGAACACCTGCCTGCCGGTGGGAAGTAGTGAATCAATTCCTTGTGTTGCTTTGCTTGCGTGTGCGGCTGCTGCTTTACTTATTAAACTGTCTTTATCTCAACCCATGAGTTTTCTCACTTTTATCCTTCCGATTCTCTCCCCCATCCCACCAGAGGGGAAGTGAGCGAGCGACTGTGTGGTGCTTAGTTGCAGACAGGGGTTAAACCATGACACCATATAACACACAAATTACCATAGAGACATAGCACCTCATCAAGTCACCTTACAATGGGTGATTGTTAAAATTAAAGTTGCAAAGGCAACTAACTGACATGTCCTCTCCTGCCACCAGTTGCTGAAGCAGTCACCTCTTCTTCTGCAAAGGCAAACCCATTCCCCAAGCTTCTCTCTGGAACCAGCCAGCTGAGCCAGAGAAGAGGCATCATGAACTTTCACATGAGGCAAGGTCTGAGCAGAGTTTGAACCATGGGGCTTAAATTCTGGGGACTGGTGGCAAATTGCACGGTGAGAGAGCTGATGGGTAGGGCCACATACATATATCTGGGGGCATGGAAGAAAAGCTTCAATGAAGGGGCAACGATGCATGCACACTGAAGAAGGAGGCAGCTACCACGTTGCGGGAAGCAGCTTAGTGAGAGCCATGATGGGCAAAGAGTGCCAGCTGAAGTGAGGCTCTATTCCGAGAGCAAAGAAAATGTTTTCCTATTTAATTCCTGCTGTTTAATTTCACCCTCTAATGGCATTTAGGAAACACTATTTACTTTGATTACAGGTGAGGCTATAAAACAGAAATGTTGCACAACTGCTTCTGCCTCAAGTCTGTACATCAAAGATTTCACAACTCCTGAAACACCCACACCACATTCCCCCCCCTGAAACCACTCAGTGGTGCTCAAAAAACCCGGAAAAACCCCCAACCTTAATTTCCCCCTCCCCCCAAGATCACACATGAAAAGACTTGTATTCAGCAAGCGGAATAAATGGGTTTCATACTAGCGGAACTGGTGCCTGTAACTATACCTCCAACTTAAAATGACATTTTTGTCATTTCAAGAAATCATCCATATTCTTAAGGTATAAGCAGGATACTTACTCATGCCACTCTTCGAAGTAATGGATTACACACAGAAGAATGTAAAACTATATTGTAAGTAAATATTCGCAGGACAGGGTCTGAAGTATTACTAATATTAGATGTGAATACACTATTCTGAAGACTTTGTCTTCATTCAGATATAAGATCAACTATTTGCATGAAGAAAGAACACACTCTTGCAAACTAAATACTCTTGAAAAAATACTTGAGGAAAAAAGTTCCTCATGGTACCGAGTAGATATCCCCTATGCTGTTCTTCCACGTTTGAAAGAAGTGTATCATTCTTCTTTATAAAATTATAATATAAAAAACCACATAGGAGACCAAGGAGCTGTGAGTACATCTCTAATCTTGTGGTAATTCATAAATCAAATTCCCTCTAAATTCTAAATTCCCCAGCTGTTCCTATTTCCCATACATAAGCTTAAATTTTGGCTGAATCTGGGGTAAGCTAACTGGCTGACCAACTCAGGTGGCAATGGTAGGGAACAGTTTACAGACAAAATTTGCTACTGCAGGCAGTGGGGACACAATGGTGTAGACCTGTTGAATCTCTGATCTCAACCCAAGTTCAGCCTTAAGTGTGAAAAATAACATGGACGTAGTTAGTTTTTACTCAATTAACGTGGCATATCAGACTTTCTTACCCTACCACTTCTTCTGGTAGGTAATATAAATAAGAGACAGAACGAGCCATTAGAGGACTCACAAACTATTTAATAGAATAGCATCCAGGTCCTTCACACTAATACTTTCTCTTCAATATAAAATGGCAGTTTTGAAGTCACAAATGTATGGTGATAATTAGATGCTCAGTGTTAAACAAACCAGATCCAGGCGTTGGTTTACAACTATTCTCTTAATAGCATCTCTTAGGCTTCCTGACAGCATCTAAAATAGTGCCTGGACTGCCTGATGTGGCTGGGGAACCTCAATAGCTTTATCCACCATACCCATCTCCCACAAAAACTGGGAGACAGACTTGTCACAGGTTACAGTGCTCAGGTTAAGGACTTCAACGGAAGTCATTTAGGTATGATACTTCATTAAAATTGTGCTCAAAAGCTGCTATTGTGTCACCTGTGACCCAGAAATGCTTGTCAGAAAGCCAGTTATTAATATCTCTATTTTTTCTCCTGCATGGAAAGGCTGCAATTGAGTTTCACTGTTTATGGCTATGTCTATTGGTTTAGAATCATTTCTTCTAGACTGGGCTTTAAAAAAAAAAAAAGTCTGGCCAATGTTACCTAGATTTAAGTTGTATGTCCAGCACTCCTGTAGGTCAAATACAAAATTTCAGTCTTGCTTTATAAATCATCTTCACATGAGATCATAACATAAACCATTTGCAAGATGAATAAAGCTGACTGGTATGTGACAGAATGCAGTAACTTGTATGACAAATTTGATATGACTTCATTTAAAAACTTTTAAAAAAAAACTTTTAAAAGTGTAAAAACTATTTTTAAAATTCTTTAGATGTGAGTTAAGGTCTACTATTGCTCTCAATCTGTTTCAGAAATACCTGAAATCTTAAAATATTAAGAAGAATCTTAACATTTTCACTGCCTGCACTGAACCACTTCAGTTCACATGGACTCCTTCAGGGCATTCAGAAACCGTGCAGTCCAAAGTCTCCTTGTGGATTTCATTCCATGAGATACCAGGCTATTCCCAAGGATGAAAAGGAGCCTGGTTATTTCCCAACAAGCTTGACATTGTTTTGCCATTTCCTGAATGAGCATATCAGTCCTTGGCCACCACACAAATCATCTCGTCAGGACAGGCTATTTTTATAGTTCCCAGATGGTCTTTATGTAATTTCATGCATGACATGAGCTTCGCAGGATACAACCACTCTGGCGACCTTGGTACATGTGAAACTGTTCTCTCCAACCAAAGAAAGGTAGGAGCTGTGTCATGCACATGGGTACATCTATTTATAGTTATGTCATGCACTTTAGCTAGCACTGCATCATTTTATTTTCACAATGTACCTTGGCATTTGTCATTGGCAGGAGTTCAATTTGTGTCATAAAAAATATACTGTCTCCAGTTTCAGTTCATTCTAATTATCTGCTGCTTCCAAAGGCAAATCTGACAAGCCATTTGCATTCAGGAGTCGACTGGTAATTTTGACCCCAGCTCCATACTTTGACAGTGAACACTCAGCAATATTACTCATTTCTGAAATTACATTGGAGATACTATTGATATTCAGTGTTGCTGAATAAACTCTTCCAAAAGACTCCCTTGAGGCTGTCTTCACATAGTCTTGGAACTAGTAAGAAAAAAAGTCTGGATTCAAATATTTTAACCTCGCCATTATTAAAACTATATGACTGAAACATAACAACCAACTACCTCTAGGAAACCCAACAGAAACCATGGCACAAATTACATTCCTTTCTGAGGATAACCAGTTATTCATATAGATTGCTGCTTAACAAAAGGGGTAATCTACCACCTGCACAGCAATTCACATAAATGGACATAAATGGTGTTAGTCCATGCAATAAACCAACAATTTTGATGCGGTCAAGATGCTCACAGCCTCTGAAGGCTCCTTCCACACTGCTGAGACCCTAAAGCATAGCAAAGCACGACTATAGTTTGGGAGACCACAGAGAAGGTGGAGACCATTGTACAAAAGTAGAGATGACTGTTCATTTGCCCAAAAATATTAGTTACAGGGGAAGAATTTGAAAAGTGTCCCTGGTGCTTCAGCTGCCCTTTTTGGCTCATTACTGTGTAGCTCCGGGCCATAACTGAAACCAAACTACACATCAACGAGGGGTATTGACACATGACAGAAAAGGCTTGCGGACTTGGACTTGTAACTAAGACAGCAAATAACAACTTCTGTAAGACAACTATTCCAGGCACTTGCTAGACTGGTTATCATATTCTGCTCCACTTCTGGGCACTATATCAACTTACAACAACTTAAAGAAAAGTTGATGATGATGATGAATGGCATGTTGGTTTCAAATAGGTTTATATATAGAAGATGACAAACATCTTACAGAGCTGCAAAAAAAATGAAAAAGTGACAATACACGAAGAGCCACAGGACACACAACAGAAGAGATGCAACATGTCTTTTTTTCTCTCACTTGGAACAACTTCGTAATTTTAGTACAGTGTTATAGCAAAATTCTGCAAGGAACTTTGTTTTCTCTCTCCATTAGGGAAATGGGAAATAAAGGGAAAATTCTGCTCTGGGTGTCTGAAGTTCAAATTACACCTTCCAGTATTAAAATCCTTTGGTCTCTGCTTTGACAGAGAATTGACATTTTCCTTCCTCGTGTTCAAAACTCTCTCCAGTTTTAAAAGCAAGTCTGGTACTCAATACAGTCACACATTAATCTCTCTGACCTCAAAACTAAGGAAAATAAATGCCCCTGACCAAACTAAAAGAAATGCCACTTGTGGATAGCTGAATTGTGTCTGTAAAGATGGCAAGACTATTATTGGAACTGTAGACACATTTTTGTTTGGTTGGCTTAGCTACAGAAACCAGGGCTAAGGTAGAATGAAGTATGTGCCCCAGATATGTGCTCTAGGCATACCCCAACTTGCAGCCTGGAAGGAGACGCGGGTCTCGCTCCAGAGCTCCGCTCTTCCTCCTGAGCTCTCACACGCTTTGGACAGAAGTCTGCAGGGAAGGACCCTGGTGTGCAGCACCAGCAAGGCCCCCCCTGGGGCTCACTAACTGCGGGAGCAGTCTGTGCCAGAGCTGCACCTGCCCTGCACTCAGGACAAGGTGCTGTGACAAACCTCCTGTCCATACCAGCCTGGAATTAGCATCCTGGGGACCCTGGTCTCGCTTCTCAGTTGGTAAGTCTGAGCGCTACATTAGATGCCACCTTAATATGAACAGCAGAACTGATAAAAACAAATGGCTAAAAACCAGGATGTCTGGCTCTGAAGTCTGGCTCCATCGCAGATTTGTTTTGTGACCTCGATTTACACCTGAAAGGGGGTGTTTTGTCAGCTTCAGTCAGCAAGAGCTAAGGTGGCTTCGGTAGGCGAATGGCAAAATGGAGGTATCATCTGGCAGCAGAAAAGGCTCCTGCCATGGCCCTCCACTACAGCACCAGTCGTGCCACTGAAAATATCTTTGTGATACATGAATGCAGTGCAGAGGCAGCAATGCAGGTGTAACTTGTATCTTACAATTAAAGCGAAAAATTGTGTGATATATTAAGAGACCTATGCACACAGTGAATTATTTTTCTCTACTAAAGAGAAAAATCCCTTTTTAGAAAGAATTTCACTAGTGTTTTACAATCTCTCTTTAGCTATCAGCTTAAATAACCGAGTTTGACCACCCTTACAAGTGAGACGGATGGTAAATGGAGTTCATGGTAAATCCAGCAATTAATTACAAATTGTTAAAGTCTGTTTAGATTAGCTAAAAAACATATGTTAAAAAGACACATATTTGTTTTCATATCCTACACAATCCCCCTTGCCTTAAAATCTCGGAACTATCCCAAAATTTAGTAACAGCCACCTGCACCGATAGAGAAAAACAGTATTATCCAGAGATAAAATCCTTTGCTATAAAGTCTTATGTTTTGTCTTGTATAGTCCCTAAGCCATTTTTGTGCCAGAGAAAGAAAAACGTCTGTAGTACTGAAGATTACTACATTTATTTGGAACCACAACGTGCTTGTGAATAAAACCATCATTTGAACACTGCAATTAAGAGAAAATATTTCAAGCTTGCTCCATATTGTCCTAATGAAGTATGTTTTATAATTCAAAATAATAAGAGAAACTAAGTAGTTTAAGATGAAGACTGATTCCCGAAGATTACATTTGATTCTCAATTCTAACGCTGCAACCTTGGGAAATACAACTTAATCTTTTTACTTACAGCCCACTGTAAAGTGCTTTGTAATAGTTCACTTAGGATTCATCCACCTCACCAGTGTTTTGTGGTAATTAGCTGGACAAAATTTACAGAAAAAATGAAACGAGAACCAAGATGATAATGCAAACCTTATCAAAGGATATAAACCACCACATATCTTCACTTTAAAAATTCCCTTCAAGATACATCATCATCACAATAATTAAAAAAACCAACCCTGACACTGAATTCAAGGTTGATTGAATTTCGTCACACTCCCAACCTTCCAGCTTCCTGTTAATTCAAATTATTAATTGGCAGATACCCAGAAGAAGCAGGGGAGGGGAAATCTAATTTGTGCATGTACTTAGACAACTAAAAACTCCCTTTACAATTGCTTATCTCCATATTTCCTCTGTTCATCTTCCAGAAAAGCAACAAAATAAAAGCAGAAGCACTTCCTTAGTGGAAGAGAATGAAGTGCTAAAAGTATAACCCATTTTTCAGCAACTGCAGAAACACACATCCTTGCCTTTTTTGCTCCCTTTGTTTTCATCACTGGTATTAGTAGTTATTTTTTAACCGCTGCGCACTATGGCAAGTCACCCCGACAGGAGATGCAAAGGCAAAGCCTCTTTCCCAAAGAACTTGCAGTTAAAGCTCTCGCCTAAACCCACTAGAGTTATTAAAGTAAAGGATGAGACTTTATGGCTCTCTCAAGTGAAGCAGGGGCATGGCAGTGATCCCACAGTACTTACAGAATCTCATCTCTTGCAGGTCTAATGGAGGCACAGTTTACAAGGAAGAAGAGGAGGGATGCAGGGGTCGACATGTACAAAAAAAAAAAAGGATTTCTCCTCTTTCTCAGCTCACTCTTTCTTACATCACCTCCCACGATTATTTTGGTCTTTTATCATTTCTTTGTTATGCTTTTAGAATTTCCCTATTTCCCCTCAGGGTTTGGGGTATTCAGAATGAAGGTTATATTTACGCTGGGGTGGCTGAAACTTCACCATTTTCTATTTCCAAGGCACAGTTGACTAATCTTGGCATCATTTACAGTATCTGCTGAAATCAACACCTGACTTCCTCTATACCAAGCAGCATTAATTAGATAACTGACATTTAAAAAAAAAGAAACGTGGTGATCACTGTCATCTGCCTCTTTTTGGTTATTGGTCACTTTTTACTGCCACCATTAAAAGAGTGAATGGTTAAATCTGGAAATGTTTGTAGCATAAAAAATATACAAAAATTCAAACTCAGTTGTGCCAGGTTATATAGGCAGTAGAAGGGCTGGAGCTGAAAGCAGTACATAGGCTCATAGAACCATTTAGGTTGGAAAAGACCTTTAAGATCATCAAGTCCAACCGTACAATAATTGTATATTCATATGCCCTGCAATTTGTTCCTTACTGAAACCCCTAGGAACGCCTGATGGCCGAAAGCAGAAGGCCTGGGGTGTTCTGGCTGCCACCGGTGGGTGATCCCAGGAGGCTGCAGGCCACTTACGGAGTGGGAGAACTCCACCGCAGGGAGCTCAGCCATGGTCGAGCAGAATTAGTACAGCACCGTGGCCCCGCTAGGGAGGTTTTGCACTTCTTGCTGTACGGCCTGCAAAGCAATTTGAACAAATGGCATTATGGACTTGGGATTTGATGTTGCTTTTCATATTATTCCCATAGTCAATGGGAATAAAACTGACTTTGGGAAACCAGAAGTCAACCTGCAGAAATTTTTTTCTTGCACTGTGTCCTGGTTTCAGCTGGGATAGAGTTACTTTTCTTCCTAGTAGCTGGCATAGTGCTGTGTTTTGGATGTAGTATGAGAAGAATGCTGATAACACACTGATGTTTCAGTTGTTGCTAAGTAGTGCTTACCCTAGTCAAGGACTTTTCAGCTTCCCATGCTCTGCCAGGTGCACAAGAAGATGGGAGGGGGCACAGCCAGGACAGCTGACCCAAACTGACCAAAGGGCTATTCCATACCATATGACGTCATGCTCAGTGTATAAACTGGGGGGAGTTGGCTGGGGGGCAGTGATTGTTGCTCAGGGATGGGCTGGGCATCGGTCAGCGGGTGGTGAGCAATTGCAACGTGCATCACTTGTTTTTTATGCTTACTATTAGTGCTATTGTTCTCTTCCTCTGCTGTCCTATTAAACTGTCTTTATCTCAACCCACGGGTTTTACTTTTCCCCCCTGATTCTCTCCTCCATCCCACCCGGGTGCGGGGGGGGGGTGAGTGAGCGGCTCTGGTGCTTAGTTGCTGTCTGGTGTTAAACCACGACACACTGCTAATAAGATGTCTCAAAGTGAAATTATCTCAGATCTTTAGGGGCAATGCCCCAACACCCCTTTTTGCAGTGTTGTTGCCATAGATAGATACGAACAGCTGTAATTGACCGAAACTTATTCAACCATTCGACTGTTGCACAGGGAGGGTAGGTTACACCTGCCTGTTTTTTGTCAGTATGGACTCTGGCTAATAGTCAAATATGCAGCAACAGTCTCTTCCTACCATGTGCAACTGCATCAGTTCTCAGTGTATAGTGAAGATACTCATGTATGAAAGATATCTGAGCTATAAGCTACGCTGTTACTTTCCAGAATCTGCACACAAATGAGAAGGCATAATTTAGCCTTTAACATAATCAAACACCCTTGAAACATGAGGGGAATAACAGTTTATTTCAGTAGGTTCAACACCCAATTCTACCATTTCAAAAGACGGCGCATCATTAAGCAAAGCACACAAAACCTCATGTTTCAATTGCTTCCACTTCCCAAATCTTTATGTATTCGGAAATACTTCCACTGGTCTGCCAGCTACAGGAGGTAAGTAATTTCAGTTGTTGTTTAAACTGACTTGGAAAAAACGATGCACCCTGACATCCCTTCCCCAAGCCCTGCGGTGCTGCAAAATCCAGTCACATCTGCACTGCATACAGTAAGTAACCACATCTTGTTTTTAAGTCTTGACCACATCCTTTTACCTCCATTTCAGCTTGGTGGGCCTAATTCAAGTAGTGGTTTACTAATTAGATGAAAAAGCATTAAAAATGCCTGCAAAACCAATCAAGAATCAAGCCCCAGTGGCTATTTTGCCTTCAATGGGCTAATTTCCTTAGTTGCCAGATCAAAGGTATTGCAGATGACACAGATGCAAACAGCAGAATTCAAACTTGAGGATTATAGACAATCAAATGCCACTGATGAGCAAACCAAAACTAGTAATTATAGCTTTTACAAAATGCATAGGAAATAAGAAGTTTGTAAGAATTCTACTGATAGCCCAGTTCCTTTTTGCTCCCAGATCTGTTTACTTACCATTTACTGCACTGATCAGGTATAATACAAATGGGGATGGGGGAGCATAACATCAACTGGTTTTATTCCAATACTGGACTGAAAAGCCTATTAATTATGTGAGATTACACACCATTCACGAGGAAATCACTGTTGTTTTAAACTGTTAAGTTGAAATTACTAGGGAAAAAAAGTCACTGTGTTTTTAAAGCAATGACCAAATAACTTTTTATATATTGTCTATGATCCAGAAGGAAAGGTGGTAATTTCTAAGGGCAGAATGTTAATTTTTATGGGCTATTATCAGTTAAAAACTCTACATGCTAACCAAAATGTATTCTGCATTTTTCAAAACAAAACTTAGGAGTGGCTCAATTAATAGCACTACTCAGATGACAAGATATAGCATGCAATAAATTGTCATTGGTTTTAGGGTCTTTTTATGCCCAGTCTTTAGGCTCAGATAATACAAAATACAGGAGTAGGAAAATGTGCTCACAGATGCATGAATTTATCTGTTTTATCAGTTCAGTTCTAGTTTAAAGCAGTTTAAATGAGCTTTGATAATGAAAGGTGACGGGACCAGATCAAATGGTGCAAGTGATTTGATTAGCTCCATGCTAACCATCACGGGTAGATTGAATTTAGAACGGAGCGATCGTGTCTGACTGTGGTAAACAGCTCAGCATCTGCCTTCCAAAGTCGCACCTTCATAGGAGAGAGATTGAGATCTGCTGTCTTCACAAAGTTTGTAGCTAAATCCCCCATTTCAAGCTTCTGGTAACTTATCAACACAAACAACTACAATAAAGAGAATGATGCAAGTTTCTAGAACACCAAGAAACCATTTGATGAACAAAATCTGGTGTGTAAACTCTCTCTACATCTACTGAAAAGTATAATTAAGATTATGTAAACAAGCCCTGGGGATGAGTTTGGTGGTCAACTAGAGCAACTGGGACAAAGCCACAGCAAAACCCATTATCTAAAATATTTCATCAACACATCAACTCCAGCAGTAACGAACATGCCGCAGTATCAGAAATTTTATTTCCTTCATCCGTGTAAAAACGAGGCCACTCCTACTTTGCTCTCTCTTTCAAAGGGACATGTAATTCTTCCACTGCATAGCAACAAGGGTTTAAATCAATACAAATGCAATCTCATTTGTCTCCAATACGTTTGTGTCAAAATTTTAGGAAAGCAAAACATAATATAATGATGCAAATAATTACCTAGCAATGAGTTCTTAATGTTTGCTCTCCTGTGAAATCCTAAACCAAACCTGTCTTAAGAGTCAAGAGAAGAACATATGCAAAGAGGCTAGACTTCAAAAAACCTCCAGCAAAGTTAAGATACTCTTTACTCACAGCACTGTATGCAAGGCGAGAGCAGACACTGATTACAGGATGGACAACCACAGTAAGAAGAGAGAGCTCTGAGAGACATGGCACCATGAAAGCTTTGGGGAATGACTGAAATAAGCAGCACAAGAGAAATGAAAATTCTATGTAAGGAGATTTTGTAAATTCTCAAAACATTGACATTGATGGAAAAGTTAAGCTAAAGGAAAGAAAGATGGTTAGTTTATAGGAAAAAATAAAGGAAAACAGTTGGCAAATTTGTATTTATACCTATCACAAAATTAGTAATAGGCAATAATAACAGGCTTAATCTAATTCAGACAGATATCAAGTTTTCCCTCTTTTTTTTTTTTTTATTTTGTCTGCACTAGCTAATCAAGCATCTACAGAGTAGAGAAACTCAGAGGATCCCTAGGCTCCAGCCTCCCAGCTAGGGTTGCCAGACCATTGTTTCCTCCCCTTCCACTCAACTTCCCTGATCCTACTGCTTCTACCGATCCCCTTCCCCATCCCTTGGAGCACAGTCTTCAGATCCATGTCACTACGGACAGCTTGCTTCCTTGACTCTTGCTGGTCTGACCTTGGGTATTTTATTTAAAACTGACGTTGTGACTCTTTTTCTTTAATGATCTTTGCATAATTTTAGACATATACTTATGGTGAGAACTTTCACTCTTTAAGCTTGCAAAGACTGTATATATTAACAGACTTCCAAAACGTTATCTAATTAGAATGAACTCAAAATATTTGGGCTTACTCGTAAGGAGATAATTTGCAAAGATCTATCAGTATCTAGAGAGAAATCGAATGCATACATAAAAAGTGAAAACAGCTTCTCCGGTTTACTACTAAATAGAGATTTATCAACTCAAATTGTTTAAAACAGATTCATCCCACTATGATTAATAGTTAGACGTAAAGCTAGAGTTGTTTAAAAGAAGGAAATGAACAAATATATTGGAATTATACTGTATAATCTGGAAAGGTTTGAAGCAATGTTTTGGGAAAACATGGCTGGGAAGACCTCCTGGCATATCAGACACCATGTTTAACCTTAGTCGTATTTTATCACAGCTGAACTTTTGGTTCAAAAAGTAAAGAATTTGCAAAAAAATCATGAAACTGGCAGTGTAAAATGAGGTTATTGTGCTAAAACCTGAAGTAATGTATTTTTAAAACACGGGATTAATTTACATTCGAGGTCAAATTTTGAAGCAAATTATTAAGCCTCAAATGACCAAAGTTATTTAATATCTGTATTCATGGAATGGAATTACATAAGTAACAAGGAGACACGGTTTCGTTTAAGGCCAAATTACAATGTTTATTCAAAAAGGTGCACTACGCCTTTCTTTTGTGCCAGTGAAAGGATTATTGTTTTTGCATGATGATGCTCAATTTTTAATATAGAGGAAAAGACTCATCTCAATGTCAAAATGTATTCATGTCAAATCTTTTCTGGAACAACGTTCATAACTTGAAAGCTCAAAGGACAAATAAGCATATTTCCTGCATTTCATTTCTCTACAGACATAAGAAGATATTCTAATATTAAGCAAGTCTTTAACACTGAACTCCTTAATAATAACACGAGACGATTAACATGTTTAAAGCCTAGTTTGAGTTATATGGGCCATATGATTCAATTCCTGTATAAAAGCCAGCAGCTACACTTGAATTACAGCAAGATTTCTCCAAACTACTTTTGTTTTGCTATCAGTGTTGAGCAGAAGAGGCAGAAACAGCAGCAGCATCCTTAAGCTAAAATACCAGAAGCAGCATTTGACTGCTCAGGATGTATTTACATACCATTCTGAAGCAACTCCTTGCTATACCTTGACCTGGAACAGTATTTCTGAACTAGCAGCCCAGAAATTGCCATTAACTAGTATGGTAGGAATACTTCTTAAGACAGATTGCTGTTTTTCTAATCTTGTCAACTACGCTTAATGGGACATATTCTGAACACACATTTTTAGATAAACCTGCTAGAATGCAAGTTTGCCTTAATGCCTTTTGCAATTGCAAAAGAAAGAATTAGTTGGTAAACGCAAAAGTACACTAAGAAGCTGTAAAATATTACTGTAAACAAACTGCAAGTTGATCTTTCACATATTATACATTTTTCATAATTGCCTATCCAGTCAAACGTTATTAAATGTGTGATACACTATGGATGTATACAATTAAAAATCATAAGACAATTAACATGTAATGTAAATAGTTCAGCATAAAATTAAAAGAATTATTTCATTTGCAGGCCAGTTCCAGTTCCGTGTGGGAATAAGGTATAGCAAGG
>VYZW01061512.1:4294-20037 GCA_013401315.1 Balaeniceps rex | reverse complement strand
TTATTGAAAGAACAATTATATTACATGTTCTGTTTCTGTGTGGGCCAACTGCATGAGATGTTCCGATATTTCGGAGTATGTTTAACTAGACTGCCTGTAGTAATTCCATTTCTACAGCATAATGAGATAAAAGAATTCAGTTTAAAATAAAAGCTTCAAGTGAACCAACCTTTAAAAAGCAGAAAATCCTATTCTTCTTCAGAGGAAAACTGTCCTAATTCTGTTTGGGAAGCTGCAGATTTACTGCACATACATAGTCCCTCATTACAGGTAGTTTGCAAAAGACACTATGTCTCTGGAATGTGCTACACACACAGTGTTTGTGTGGTACATGTACAAGGACATACCTGAGTTTTCCAAGAGAGCCACGGCCTAAGCTGAATTCACTGACCTGGGCAAATTTCTGTAGTTCTGCCCAGACAGGTTAAGCAGACTTCAGGTGGGTGAAGAAGAACCATTTGCCTGCGTGAAGCCTCTGCTGAGCAAACTCACAGGAGCAGTTTCGGGCAATGCAAAGCTCTACTCTTACCCACCCTGTGGCAGGGTTGTATGCTCATGGAGGTATGCACCTTTCACTTAGCCTGACACTCCAGGTAAGCTAAATATACACTTATTAGCGATTACAACAAAAATTGTCTTTTTCCACTCTGCATATCTGTTACTAGCCCCTTCAAGTGACTGGCACGGTGAATGTGGTATCCTAACGTGCTCTACAAATCAAAGGATACAGAGTACAGGATTGTCACAGCCCAGTCCTAAGAGTTATCCCTTAAATAATCACCAGCTTAGTTTAAAAATCAAAGGATAATGCATTTTACCATCTTGTTTTGGAATGCTAGCACCCTCAAGCGTCTCTTCACTATCACTGAAAACATTCCTTGGAACCTTGGCTGTGTTAAAGAAAAAAGATTTTAAAAAAAGAAAAAAAAAGGAGCAATAATCTTATTCCACTAGCAGTAGTTTAAAATGCTACTGTATAAAAGGAAGGCTCAAAGCAAGTATCTCAGAAGTCGGCCATGACTGGAATAGTAGTTTCCTCATCTCTCCAGCACAATGAAAAGGCATAAAAATTGTTACCTCATAGACAAGTTCATGTTCTAGCTAGATATACTTTCTTCTGACTTGGCTGAAAGGTCAAAAAATACTGATTAAGTAATATTTCATGAATAAAACCAGAGTTCAGTTAACTATGATTCATCAAGTAGCAAGAGAAGTATCAGGGAATATATGACTAAAAGTCTGCTTTAGCCTTGAAACAGCTGCAGATTTAAAGAATGTTTATTTTTATGTTATTTTAAAATATGTCTATTTTTAAAAATATTATGATAACAGTTCACTATTTTTTCAGTGAACAGACACAATGCCATTGACTTTTAAGAATAATCACACACAATGCTGAGTGGTCAAAGGGAATAGTTCATGTGTAGGCCCACAGGTGCCATATTATTTGTTGATAATACTTGAAAAACAATTTTAGAAACCAAAATCAATACAGGGTTTATTACCTGAAACCAAGAATTATATTATAAAGGATATTGTTTAAAAGTAGCTTGATTTTTCTAGTTCATAAATGATTTGGTGGGATCTAGTGCCAACAGCATCTGTTGTTAACATACAGAAAGCTTCTCTCTCTGCCTGTGCAATACCATTGATAAAGTTCTAAATAAATTAAAACAAACCACTAAAAATCACTAACTGTAAAAAAATTATAGAAGTTAAGGAACAAGTATGCACGGGTATATTATAATACTTTTTAAACTCATGCACTTGCAAACCAACTCTTTGATGATAGTTTCTTTTACTTTCCTTGTATAAAATGCAATGATGTTCTTACGTAAAAAGAAGACACACATTTCACCAAAATCAACCATCTTAATGCTGACCTATACATAATGAAACAGTCTTCTCAATCACACCAAATGAATGCTTCTGAAATGTTTCTGAAAAAATACTGTTCTGCAACTATTTTTCAAAAAGAATATTGAACATTTTCTTATGTTCATCTGTGCCTGTGCACTTCCACCAAAAATAGCCACAAGTTGCACTATCGTGTTTCATTTGTGACGTTCTCAAACTGCACCCATTCCAAGCTCCTTGAACAACAGAAACCTGTTCAGCATTATCAGCTGATATGCTTGAAATATCTTCCACTTACTTCCTATCCATCTCGTTCTTAAATTCAAAGTAACTAATTCATACAATAAACATCAATCTAATAAAGGGTGATCTGTTTCTTCCTAGGTATCATGTGCATACTCCTACTGTCTCCAACTGAACTCCCCCAACTCTTCGTGTTTCCCCATCTAATTTTGCCTCATCTCTCTGTTTCATCTTGCTTTTTACACTCTACGGTTTTCTAGTCAAGATACTATAATTCCCTAAGCATTCGTAAAACATGTCACACATAATCTTGATATAGTCAGCCTCTTTTCATTGTCACCCCCATCATATCAAGAAGAAACAATGATAGCAGTAAAAGAATGCATGGGACAAAATTAACATGACCATATTTTGTTAAAACATGTTTTTATTAGTCTTGATAGTGATTTTGGCCATGATTGTCAAAAGCCACTACTAACTTGGGGAAATAATTTTGGCGCCTACCTAGTAGAAAGTACTAAAGTAGTCTGATGAGTCTGACACTCATCACATAAAAATTGTTGCCCTAGCTCAGGCAACTAAACTCGTAAAACACAGGACTGAAGAAATTTCTGTGGTCCGTTCCCAGGCACAAGGGAAGATCCGCTAAAAATGATTACTAACTTTGTAAAATCCTAATGTTTTTCTCTGCTTTTGGGTTTCCTCTTACTCGTTCAGATAAACGATCGTTACAGAACCGTCTGAGCAGATTTGCATCTCTGCTCCTAACAACTCTCCAAAATCCAACAAGGAGTTTCTACAACATTTAATGCTAGGAAGTTACATGAAATTTTCCAAGAGCTTCTTTCTTCGAAACCTGACATTTTCTACCTGTATTGGCTGTCTTCACTCTAGACTGGTTAGAGACATTCTCTTGTGGAGAGGAAAGTCCCAGTGTTACTATGAGATGGAAAAGTGGTAAAGCATGTACCGTCACTCCCTGTTACAAAACCTCTGGCTAGCTAAGACCACCTGTGTGTTTCATAAGGAAATTGTGAAAGCGATCCTGAGATCTGCCTGATCTTCAGAGTGACAGAAAGTAAAAAGATTGATGATCAATTATTGGCTATGTATCTAGTGAAAAGTTGAGAGGTTCTGGCCTTCGGAACAGCACCTCACATCCATGGCGAGAAGGAGCCCTATTTAAAGAATTAGCTTCATCTCACTGACATGTGGTTACTCTCTTTGGATAAGGACAACCTAGGGCAGGCAAAAAGCTTCTCAAGTAAACTGGGAGGTGTTACAGAAACAGATGCAATCCAAACTCAACCCTACATATGGACACCTGAGTGGAGAGAAAAATCAGAAGCCAAGGAAACAGGCAAGAGAGGCCGTAAACTCTTGTTGAGGAGGAGATGTTTTGTATAGCTGCTATCACTTTGAACTGTTGGGGAGATATCCACTATTAAAACATTAAAATCAGTACTTCTAACTTTTCAGGAAAAGAGAGCCAGAGAAAAAGAAATAGAAGATGGTACTCTACATTATTGGCACCATTATCCCTCAGAATTACTGACAAGCCAGGGCAACAAGATCTTGAATACATGTAGATAATATGCTAGCAGATCCCAGGAGGATATACTATTGGTAATATGAGATAAAGCAAACCACCAAACCATATCAGAGAACTGGATGATCTGCTCCTTAAGTATGTATTTGTAAAACATAAAAAGAACTAGAAAGGACGTCCATCTGAGAGATGTAAGCTAGAAATACCATGCAGTCAGTAGTAACACATCAGGAGCTCCCAAATTTTATTCCTAGAATACTTTTTCAAATACCAACAGGATAATTACACTCTGGGCCTGCGCATTCAATATGTAAAGTTTAGCTAATCACAAGCATGGAAGTTCATTGGCCCAGTAAACTAGATGAAAATTCTGCATTTAGGAGAAAGTACCGACACGAAAACATGGAAGGATTCTCCCTACCCCACTGCCACCAGGGACCAAAGGCCACTATTAAACAGTCCAAAAAAGGCAACCTGTTGCAAAAAACCACACTCCAATTCTGGGTTAAGGGTGTAATTAGATTGAAATATACATTACACATTAAAAAAAACCCCAAAACAACTCAGCTAGAAATTAATTCAAATAGGAAATTTTGGGCTAAAGAAAACAGACAAGAAAGCAGAGGGTCTCCAACTTCTGATTCATGGTTTAAAAGAATACAAACACGCTATGCAAAAAACCCCGAACAACCAACATATATTTTCTTCTCTGTAAGTAGAAAAAAAGCATTTTTACAGATAAGGAGGCCATTAGTAACCAAAATGAATGTTAAAAGACAACTTTAAATTAGCACACCCAGATAATTTGTGCTTTAGAGTCCTGAAAGTGTTTGCGAGAGTATCATTTCAATGAAGCTAATTTTCAATACATTTTGGAACACCAGAGAGATTCAGCAAGACTGCTAGCATTTTCTGCCAGTATTTGAAGATGGTAAGCGGTACGATCTCAGTAATTATACAGCTCTAAGCCATTATTAATCTCAGGCAAAATAACCAGCAAACTGATAAAGGATAAATTCACTGGGAAATGACATGAATAAAACTGATGCCAGTCAAAACCATTTTTATAGAAACTTGGTCAGTAAAACAGAAAGTTTGATTTAAACTGTTAATCATAACAGTTCATAAAGTTATGAACTGTGGTCAACAGAAGTTACTCCATAAATGAAACATGCAGACTTTTGAACAGCATTTAGCTTACAGCCACACAACATTCAGAGTAAGAAATTATTATCAGTATCATCAAATGTGATTAAGATATAGATATAAAATAGTAGCTGTTAACAGGAAATAATAATTGAAGAAGAGTGCTCTACATTACTCCAATAAAATCATCCAGTACTAGCTCAACATTATCTAAGAGTATCATCAACGATACAAAAGTAAATATTGTTGATAGCAGTTATGACACAAAAAATGTCAGATTGGTTAATAAAGGTAGCAGAGTGGTTATTCAGAGTAATAACGGATTGCTTTGTAAGATGGGGACGGTGTATTACAGCCAAGTGGACTTATGTAGCAAGAAAGAAAGAATGCAGGTAATACGCAGAAAACAGCGCACAGAAACCAAGGACTTAGAAAATAAATACAATTTTCATGGTACAGACACAATTCAATACAAATGCCAGTGAAACCTTATGACAAAAAGGAGTAATAAAACCCCCCCACACATGTAAGTGCATAAGACCAGAGATATTACTTTCATTCACAGAATTAGTGATACTGGAATAGTGAATACAGCTGTGTAGCCCCCACATTGTTTTCCCAAGATGGCAAAGATCTTGGTTTTCCTTGATGTTTTCTCCATAATTCACCAAAAAAGGGGAAGAATTCTGTAACTCCTTAAGATGTTAACCAGAATGTTCCACATGCTGTTACTAGCAAGTGAGGGATTTAGAAAGTCATGTGAAAAGAGCACAGCAGCCATTTGAAAAGGCTGCAGAGTACCAGTGAGTGTTACATGAGCACAGAAACAGACTCTGGTCCATTCCAGAGGATACAAGAGCTCAGGCCTCATGTTAGTGACCGGGCAGTACTGACAGTGGTGTAGGTACAGTGGCAAGACAGATCTTACCACTGATGTGTTTTGGGGTTATTTCCTACCACAGCAATTACTTAACACCGAAGCCACTTAAAGAATCGTACAGTACTTCTTTGCTTTGCTACATTGTGGCTCTTCAACCTGTAGCTTAAAAAACAACCCTGAATAAATGTATAATTTTTGTCAAACATCTCTATTTGAGAGAGCCAGACTGCTGTAGCCTTAAATGATAGCACCGGTAGACATGCATCATCATGTATATGCACAGGAACTAACTGCATGCATGGCTTCACCAGGGGAAAACCTGAAAGGCAGTTGGATAGGAAACCGCATACCCGAGGTAAGCTCTTGTTTGGCGATTACTTTTGTCTTACCTGGTCGTGAGACCCTTGAGCTGCTGAATGCTGCTCCTCGCAGGCTGCTGTCAAGAGTCTGGGGGTTTGAGTTACCATGGAGATCACCGCATCTGACAGCTGAGAGGGCTGCAATGAGAGACAGAGGTACCCGTCAAGCCAGTTTCCATCACCTCATCAAAACACAAGCATTTGACTCCTTTTGCTTTTGGTGTTCGCCAAGGTACTGTACTAGCTCCCAAGTTAGGAGCTTTGGCAGGACCGTCAGCGGAAAAAACCCAACACCCATCACAGAAAGAAGTAGAGAAGCAAGGGCAAGCCCCAGCGACTCACAGCATTCGAGCGCTTTGCAGGAACCTGGAAGAATCCTAATACACCCTGAGCTTGGCTCAACAATTTTCAGCCTCTTTGGTCAAGTATAACATCAGCAAGCGATTCATCCAGAACTGCCGCTGAGCACGGGACTGAAACGCCAGTGCGCTGCCTCAGAACAGCGGGGGGGACACAGAAGTGCTCCCTGAGAAAGCTTCCAGTGGGAATTGATTGAGTGTCACTTCTGTGCAAAAAGAAGTAGGCAGGCCAAAGAAATTACCTTCCTGTGTGTTTTGGGGGGAAAGTCTAAAGGAAAGCATTTATGAAAATCAAACACGAAAGACAGCCTGGCATTCTTCTGCAATAATAAACCTATTTGCAGACTTTTCCACGCCTGCCATCGAGCATGATGAGTAATGCCTCATTTTGTATTTCCTCCGCCATCCAACTCCCAAGTATCTTGACTAGTTTCCTACTCCTCCATTTCAAGCCTTTAGTCTTATGCTCAGTTTTTGTCTATATAATCTAATAATTAAATGCTGTAAAGTGAAATGAGATATTCATTGGAGACTTTTTAAATTAATTATACTCTTCCACACAAATGTCTAACAGCTTTTGAAACTATACATTAAGGATCATTTTACGATATAATCCATTTAATAAATAACTTATTTAAACACATCATCAGGAGAAGCTTTCATAAATCCAGTTCTAATTCTCAGTCTGCAGTACTACAACATGTTCTGATTTACATCACTGTGAGACAAGGACACCATCTAACCACATACAGCTACTCACCTGAGAAAGAGTTACACCTATTCTAATCAGAGATGAATGACTATACAAGGGACAAGAAATGACTATTTAAGCATCACAAAGTATTAACAATACTGTCCATAGTTTTTCTGAGTTTGTCTACTGAATGTGTATAAACCTCCATCTACTTGGCTACCTATATAATTACCTATCTAATTCTCAGGTGGCATTCTGAGATGACTGTTGTCATCTCTCAATCTTCTTTTTGAATTGTCTCCCATCTCATTTTTCTGTGGAGCATGTTATGTTCATGCAAAATATAATATACTCAAGAAGCATAACTCTGTGTAAATACAAAATTTTGAAAATCCATGCAACAGTTAGAGGATTTTTCTGTTACAACTTCTCCACGTCTTATGGGAAAAATGTTAAGAGTATTATTATATTAAAATTATCTCTATTCAATACTCTGACATTATGCTATGCAACAGTAACTAATACATACTGAGGCTGCTCTGATGACAAACACCAGGAAAATAACTGGCTCATCTGTGCTGAAGGCTTCTGCAAGATTCATGGAGTTTAAAGGACACTGTAAAATACCAGATATTCATATTGTGTAGATAGAAGTATTGTTATTGAAGAAATTGTACTAATTCTTTCCGTCATAATTATACTCATAAATTGGTTAGGCCATGTCTTCATTTTTCTGTTTACAAATCTTATATACTGGATCACTGGTAGCTGTTATCAGTGACAGGATCACTTAAAGGCCATTCATCTTCCCAGGTTGACACAGAGCAGGCAGAAGGTATCAGTACAGGCAGCACTGGTAACACCAGCTGGAAGAGCTAATCGAATCCTATGGTATGACTGGCTTTGGTTACCTTGCCAGACAACTTTTTGGTAAAAACGACGACACTGGCTATCTACTGCAAAAGTTTTTAGTCTGAAGACTAGAGCCAAGTAAATAAATGATTTTCAAGAATGAAGCAAGGGGAAAGAGACAAATTAGAGATTAAAAGATATGACTTCTTTATTATTATTTTATTACCCATAAGTGTGATGCTTAAAAGTTACATAGATTTCCCTTACGATTGGGCGAGAGCATACACGTGGATGGTTGTAATAATTTGTCATGCTAGCAGATGCCCCTGCCCATAAGGCTTTACTCAACAATAAAAGAGTTTCTTAAAATCTAATTTCATACAGAAATAAGTTCTAACATAAACTTTGAAATAAAGCAAAGACAGAAAATGTTTTTTAAACTTTCATTTTTAAACTTTCATTGGTAATATTAACATTACAACCTATCACTGCTTACAATAGGATTAAGATCTCCACAATTTAGAAAGAAATTGAAAAAAAACTCCACCAGACATCATGGAATACAGCTGCAAAAGTGATTAGAGTGTTGTAGAAAACACTTAAATATGAAATATTTGGAGAGTTCAACTTGCGCAGTTTATTAAAAAAAAAAAGACAGATGACCCGATTACAGCACGTAAGTATTTTCATGGGGAGAAAATACTAAGCACCAACTGGCTTGTTAATCTAGCAAAGAAGAGTATAAATAAAACAAATCAGCATCTGGAAGCTGATGCCAAATTCAAATGAGAAATAAAAACCATGCTTTTCATCACCTGTGACTAACCATTAGTGCAGCTATCAAAAGGAGAATGCAGAGATGCTCCATTTGTTGATATCAAGGTTTAGTGGGACTTTTCTAAAAGATGAATTTTTGTGAAAATGCAAGTTATTCTGCAGTCGTATACAACTTACTGTGTATCACACAGATAGGTAAAGTTTGCAATACGGAGAAAGGGAGATCAGGTGATGTAGTCATCCCTTCCTGGTCATAAATTAAGTATATTATGATCTGAAACGACTCTCTAGCTTTGTAACTAAAGCACTGGATAGCAATGAGCACTGTGCGTGCTAAGCTGATGGAGCTAGCACATACTTAGTGACACATACACGCATATACACACACGTATAGTGAGAGAGTGGGAGGGCGTTCAGGCCGTATGTGGAGTCAGAGAATTACAACCATCCTTCCAGACACAGGTGGACTAAATTCTGCCGCAAATAATATTCTGGCTTCTAATTTAGGAAGCCCGTTCTTTCCTCCATGAGCTGAAAGGACTCGGTCACAGAAAAGCCATAGTGGGAGCTCCCTTCACACGGGTCATTCGGGGCATCAGTAAGATGACCAAAGGCAGGCCATACAAATGCTGCTCTCGAAATCCGTGCCTCCGCTCCACGGGCGTAGAGCAATGAATAACAGTGCTTCATGTTATTAACTACTTGCCAGTCCCATCCCTGCAGGCAGTAAGCTTCCTGGGCAGAAAAAGCTTCCTACTGGGGTATTTCAGCAGGTCAGACAAGCAGTTCCCCACCTCAGGTAAAATCCAGGTGCTGCTGTGACCCTGCAGCACCATGCTTCCAGCTCTCTCCCTACCACGGCAGCCTTACTCTGGGCACACAAGAAACACAGGCTTCTCACAAAAGGGGGAACAGGAAAAGAAAAGGAAATAAGAACAAGAAATGGCCTAAACGTTACACTGAACTGCTCTCACAGTTAGCAAGCTTAAAAATTTCATCCCTTAAGCAAAGATAATGGAAGTGTCAATTTGGCTAGCGTCAGTGCTGTTGCTACCCCTTGGGCTGCTAAGCTGCCAGGAAATTTAACAATGTTTAAATATCAACCAAAAATAACAGTTAAAAAATTTCATTCATTTTCACTAATTGTAAATCTGGTACACGCAGTTTGACTTTGGATGTTGTGCTACTTTTGAAAACACAAAAGTCAGCCAAACAATGCAAATACGTCCATCGATCTCCTTGTCTCTCAGCTACTCCATCAGACACAACCTCCATGAAGCAAAACCGTGGAAAACCCTGCCACCAACTCACAGGCAGGCCATCAATAAAAAAACCCCTGCTTATATCAGAAGTGCAAATTTAACTGAAGAATACTAATGTTGCCTCTCACCGCTGTCCCCACAGCGCTGGTTGGAGAGCAGCTGCCTGCTGGGACATGGCAGAGTACGAGCTCGGTGTCAGTGCCAAGCCGCACAGCACCATTTACATCGAGAAGTCAATAAAGTGACATTCGCTTAAGGGAGGCCTGAATTTGGTGCTGCCCTTAGTAGGCCATAGATGAAATACTACATTTATCCACTGGTTCATACGTAGATTTCCTTTTGCAGGCACCTGCATGACTTTAGGAAACGGAAATTGGGGGCCAGATTTATAGGACGTTCTTGAAATTATCCGCTGTGCAGGTGGCTAGGGGTAGGGGTAAGAGCACCTAAATAGTATAGTAGATTTACTCTTGATTTAAATTCAGAGTAATTAGTCACATAATTAAGGAAGATGTTTTTGTAAATCCTACTAAATGCCTCTAAATAGATTTAGATACTTAAATATTTTTCCGATCTGATTTATGTTTAAATACTATTTCTGCATAGTTTCAACTAAATAGTTCTACTTCTTTTTACAGAACATCATAGATGAGGAGAAACCAAACCAGTGATGCTACTATTCTGTTTCATTACATTTCTCTTAATGCTGTTCCATAATAAAAACACATTAATTGGGTGACTAATTTATTCTCCCCCTCCTTTCTGGCTTTTAAAGGCACAGGAGAGTTTAAATGATAAATAGGCCATCTTCAACAGACACTGAACTACAGAAGCATTTCCGAGAGATTTCACTGTATCTCTGGGAAAGAAATGCAGGATACCTACTGCACAACATGAATATTTTGCTTTCTTTCAAATTGATAAACAGCTTTAATATTTTCAAACAATGCCTGGGGGATTATACTCATAGTAAACCAGGACTATATGGAAGATTCCAATAGGACATCAATAATTATGCCACTCTTCTGCAAAAAATAACCTAAAATGTATTTTCTAAAGCAATTCCTAAAGAGTGTATGAATCAGTGAAGAGAACATTCCAACATTTGCAAAACTTCTGCTGATGTGCTGGGTTTTTAGTTTCTTTATGGGTTAACATTATATATAAATATAATCACAGCAGTACAATCACAGCTGTGGCTACCCCTGGGGCATGACCAGCAATTAGTCTGTACAAGGATCATGGATAACACTGCAGTCACATGGAGCCAAAACCAGGACCACCATTTTCAACACAACACAACACGTTGTGCTGTGTTTCTCTGTCGTGTTTCCACAGAGTATCTATGCACTGGAACTTCAACCTCTGTTCAGAAAAACCCATACAGTGCCTGCATATTGATGTATTTGCCCTAAGGTCTGCTAGAGTAAATAAATACTATTTAATGGCTTGCTATGATAAAAAATTTCCTCTCTAGACACTTATGTATCTATCTTTCCCCCATAGCTGCCTCCTCTAAAGGAAGTTCGGAGAGTTTTTTTATTTTAAATCTACCATAGACAAATGCTCAGATTTGACGAAGAAAATAAAGTCATGAGTCAGTCAGAAATCAGAGAGTCAACTTTGAAATAAGTATTCATTATAGTACTAGTGTAACAAGTTTTCCCATGGTAAAATCTGAGCCAAAGCAACAAAAAAACCCTCAGAAATAACCCCTGTCTTCTCAGAAAAACTTAAAATACTTAGACTTGAGAGCCTCTCCCCAGAACACAGCAGTCTTTCAGGTGCAGCTCACAGAGCCTGGGCTGCCACTTTGAAGCAAGTGTCTCAAGGGACCACAAAACTGCAAGTGGAAACTCTTTTCATGTTTCATCTTAACTCTCTCAAAGCTAGCAGACATCACGAAATTAAGAATTTTGGAAGCACGGTCTCCTTAATTTGGCTATATTCTGCCACTCCTTTTATGCAGGCTCCTCCAGAGATAAATTAACTCTTAGCATCCCGAATAGTAGCTCAATACAACCAGCCTTAGAGCCAGACTGGAAGCCACAGTTACAGCATCAACACTCAAAATCATTTACCACAGCCAACGTTTTGCCTGCACAGACGCTTCAACAGCTTTAGCTTTTTTCTGCTTCAGCTGTGTATTTCAGTGTAGTAGATACTCTTTCTATCACGCATAACAGTTTCGGAGACGGGAGATACAAGAGCTATCTACCATTATTTGATAGGCCAGTACTTTCAGCAATAATATTGAATTTATGGAAAGCTTAGCTGTCAGGAACCAAGGCAGGTATCAATATTGAAAACACTTAGTACTGTAAGAGGATTTTTTACACTACATGTATTCATGGGTGCTGTGGCCTACAACACAGCAATTCTGGTAATTTTTTATCAGAAAGATATACACGTATTAAACAACACAACATTTATTTTACCAACCCTCAGGCAAATCAAATGCTATTTTCCTAATTAACAAGTCCCGATTAAAAAAAAAAAAACAACTTTCTCTTGACAGTAACTCATGAGATTTCTGCTGAACTTATAAAACACAAAACAAAAACCACAGCATGTCTAGGACTGTTGTGATGGAAACATAAAGAAAAATGCTTAATTATTAAATCTGTGATACTGCAGGTAGGTGGGAAAGAATTATCCCCTTCAGAAGCACTGAACTGTAATCCTCTTGTTTGTCTATTTAGCTCTACCTCAGGCAAAAGCATAGAAGAAGAAACAGAAAAGAAGAAATGCAGTCTCCTCTGCATTGCCCTAGCAATCACCATTAACTGATTTTAAAGTAAATGCAAGCTTAAAAAGAAAACCACACAATTTAGTTTAATTCATCTAACTTTTGCCCTGAGTAGATCCGTCATTCTAACCTAAAAAATGAACTTTCAAGTCTTTGGCCCCCAGTTGTGCAAATACCTCACTGCTTTCAGCATGCACATCTTGGAGGTACCCAACTGCAGAGCAGTACGTGAAAGGATTTGTTGTTTACCACATTTGGATGATGCAAAGTGTGTACACTTTTCTCGAGGTGCATCAGTAACGTGAATTGCAGCCCGCGGCAAAGACAGAGCAAGTACAATTTTCTTAAACAAGGTTTAATATGTGTAGCCAATACCATCAGCCTCATTTTGGATGAGCTCTGGTTTCCAAGAAATTTTGAAGGGGGTATATGATGGGCACCGCGGTAATATAATCTTGATGTTGTGGAGGCATAAATAACCGTTGCAAGGTCAGGCTTTAGGAGAAATGACTACCATCAACTTACTAGGAACAGAGATGGCAGGCACTTTGGACATGCCACAGGGGATTTGGGGAGCAGCTTGTCCCCAAAGGACCTTTTGAAACTTCATCTTGGGTGGAACTTCAGCTACACATCTCTGTAACCAGATGCGTATATATGGTAATTAATATGTCTAAGTCGCATTTTCCCCTTACATTACAGCAATTGTATGAAACACTCTAGGCTAGAAGCTGCTGAATCAGGAAATGGATCAGAAGCTAACTAAAATGCCTTTCTAGTTATTGATTCTTGCTCTCTGTTTCATGTCAGCTTCCTAGAATCCATCCAACACAAGCACGAAAGGGTAATGAGTTTCTGAACACACACTCTAATAGTGCACGCTGCATCAAAGCTTTCAGTAATTGCCTGGATGCTGCTTCCCAGCAGTACTAAACAACTTAAATATAATTAGCTGGAAGCCCTATGGGCTGCATTTCCCCACTGGAACACCTCTTACACTAATCCATTTATCAGGCTGACAGATGACTGAATCGCTCATACTTTGGACCCATTCTACTAATAATATTTCCCAAGCCAACATTTTGGTTTGTTCCTTATCTGGTACATTTTTGCAAAGAAAAAACCTACATTATTTAGAGTGGGGAGAGAACCAGACATGTAACACATTCATCTCTTCCCAGTACTGAACAACGTTATTTGTTTGATTAGCCCACTAAGTATAAAATGCTAGAGCTATCAGGCAGAAAATAGAAACGAAATGTATGCATTATGGAACTGTATGATGCCAAAAATAATAGGGAAATGCACAAACACTGAAAGGACTTTTGGAAGTTTTCCAGCCATTCAAAAGTTTTCGGAAGTTTGGATAAGAGGACAGTTTTCAGGGTATCCTTCCTGAAGATGGCCTGGATATAGCTGTCAAGCGAAAATTTCTCCATACTATTTACTTCTTGTACATCCTTCTGAATGATAGGTGATAAAGAAATTTTAAAGCTGTTTGAATTATATGCAAATAGACATGAATTGAACATCACGCTACCACAGAACTATGCACCTTGCAAGCTGCTAGAGAATTCTCATAAAAGTATGAAAAAAAAATTTAATTTCTTGGGCAGAGTTTTCTAATGTTGTAATGAAAACTGTTTTATTGTTGCATCCCTGTGGCTTTTATTTCCAGACAGGTTCCAATAAGTGGACCTCTGCAGGGGCTGAAATTTTGGGGACTGCAGACAAGGTCTTCCCAAATGTGCCACGCTGTTGAAATGAAGTCATTGTAAAAATGCTAAATTCTCATCAAATTCTTTTAACCGATGAAAAAGTTTACTCTAGGATGTTATACTCTTCTGCTTCCTTTCTAACAAGTTGTGGGACAGGAAATAAAAAGGGACAAAGCTGGTAATGGCCAGTAAGGAGATCTAGGAAAAGAGGAGTTTTAAAAGGTGCCCTTCTCCTGGACCTGTTATACTGCAGCCAATAATCCACCAGGACCCAGTTAGAGTGGTAGCATTGTTTCATCTGGTTATTTCCCCTGGATATTCTCCTCATGGACACAGAAAATCTTGATGTCGCAAAACAATAAAACAAGAAGAAATGTCTCCTTGTACTACTTCTATGTGAGCCTAGCCAATATGCTTGTTGTGAAGCTGACAGTCAACATTCATGAATTCTCTTAAAAATACTACTGCAAGTTAAAGTTAACCCATGGCTTCATCCTTTTACCTGGAGAGACAGCCATCAGTATGATTCAATTCCAAAGAGTGACTACAAAAGCTATACTTAACTATTTAACAATTAAAGAGATAACTAAAATATATTCAGCAATCAGAAACTGATTTAGCTTGTGAATCAAGCAGCAGCAAGATGAGGTACAGCCAGCACTTCCCCGGATCAAGACCAACCATCCATCTCAGAACAGGGCCAAGGAACAGCAGCTACTTGGACATTACCAGACTTGATTTCTGAAAATGCAATCACAGGTGTTTACACTGCCTGGTAAAGTACCTAGCAGGTTATTAAATACTGAGCTGTTTGAGATTTCTTCACGTGAACCCAGGAGCAGAAATCTCAGTTTCACATGCACTCTCCACCCACTCCTTCCCTCCGGCCTGAAACTGGAAAACTGATCCCAGAGACGTTGACGCTTGCACATCAGCCAGCGAACTTCCCTGCCATTCAAAGCCAGACTCTTCCTTGCCAGCTTCATCTCCTCTGTTTAGTATATTTTCTACTTCTACAAAAGAGCAGACAGTATCCTGAGCCAGGGCTGCCCCAAACCATACGAACCTCAACACTTGTCAGTCAGTCATACTTTCACGTGAAATGCAGAATTTCGCACTCCTGTTTCCACAGACTCCTTCGAAAGGCAGTGGTTTTGAGCAGAACAAACAACAGATCTAATCAAAAGAACTTTCTGAAGTAAAAAACGTTGAAAAATCTTCTCCTGCTTTTAGCCGTTTTTAATAAAACGGATCATGGTCATGAATTTCCTAAGTAAGAAACCGTCTTTGCCAGGCAG
>VYZW01061510.1:40598-62761 GCA_013401315.1 Balaeniceps rex | reverse complement strand
TTAGTTGCCGAGTGGGGCTAAACCACGACACAGCTGAAAAGCTGCAATCCAGATATAAGATGTGAGACCCGAGTGTAAGTCATGAGACATAAGAACTGCCAGTGTGCTCCCACTTAACCACCTCCAGGAGGGAAAATGTGTCTCTGAGTCCTGTGACCCTCATCGTACGTAGTGTGGCTGTAATGTGCAAGAATTGGGGGGGGTGGAGAGATAGCTGGGGACTGGTCAGGTCCTGTCATCCTAAAACGCCTTTTACTCCAGGGAAAGTACTGAGTGTAGATTAGGTAGATATCTGTCCCTCTTCTAATCTGGGACATTCAGCATTTACCTACTTCTCAGTGCCTGGAACACCACTAACTCTTTAAATTAATCACTCCGTCCCTGGTGGAAATGCAAGATAACAGTCTCCTCTATCTCTGAGCAACAGGGACACAACGTGACGTGTTGTCAAACCTCTCACCCGTGTCTGCTGCCTCTTAGTTCAGACACTCCAAGAGATAAGCAGACATCAGGCATTGCAGCCCAGCCCTGTGCCTACCCTGATGAACGGCTGAGCTTGAAAAACACACCACAGTGATGAATGCTCCTGATACTGGGGTGGTGTTTGTCCCTCCAGACACAAGACGAAGACGATGGTGTCTTCAGCCCCCAGACATGAAAGGTGAAACACTGAGAAGAACTCTGTGCTGCCTCCAGGGACTAGAGGGTAGAGGGATGAGTGCTCAAGAGTGTTGGAAGAGCCAGTACATGGGATGGGTGCAGAAGCTGATCCTATCTGAGACCTGCAGCCCATGAGACAAGCATAGTGCAAGAGGGGCAAATAGCAGCTGAGGGAAGTCTGAGAGCCCATGACTCTGCTCAGGCTGGCCAGGGACTGTATGAACTTTCACTGAGTCCATCTGCAAAGGAGAACTCAATTGCTTCATTGACTGTGCTGACTATGAGCTCAATTCAGATGCCTAAGTGTAGGGGGTCTGGAGCCATTTGAGATGCCCTGGAGAGTCCTGCCTGGATCTAGCTGCCACTCCAGAAGGGCTGAGATCTCCTGCAGGCCCTGTGTCATGGCTCCAAACCCCATGTAGATACCTTTGAGCATCGTCCATGTGTGCAACTGGGTCAGGCCCTGGAGATCACTGAACTGGAACTGAATCCCTCCCCAGGAAACTATGGCCTGGACAGAGGCAGAAGCCCAACAAATCTCCATATTTCTATTTCCTTTGTGGTAGAATGCCCATTTCCATAGAGGCTTAAGTATGGTACAGGGAACAGATGAAAGGTCTGCCTACCCCTGCGGTCTGTCTCCACTTACACCTCCCTACCCTCTTCAGGAATGCTGCAACAGGGAGCAATAAAAACTACACAGATGAGGTGGCTTTTGAGCTCCCAGGTACTCTTCTTGGTTTGATTTGAGTTGTGACAGAGTTGGTTGAAACCAGCTTGAGGAGTTGGAGTAACACTGCATTGACACACTGACTGAAAGGAGTTTGTCAGTTTACATGGGGACGGGCAACCTCATTTGCTGTCCCAAGGAGAAACACTGATGTTGTCTCATAATTAACACACTTCTTTCTCTAATTTTCTCACTGGGAGACAAATTCCCTGCCAGGCAGGCTTGGCTTGTCCCAGGAGATCTTCAACTGTTCTAAGTTGTACTTGAGAGTACAGCAACCCCTTTCTGGACAACCTTGCAGGGAACCCCTCAGACGCTCAGGTTTCTGGCTCCCATCACTGGGAAATGGCCCCAGGTGGACGTTCCCTGCCAGAGACAGCAGCTAAGGCTCAGCCTGGGCTATCGGAGCTAAAAGAAACATAGTTTGAGTCAAAGAGGCAGGCTGGTTTCCCTGTCCCATCTGAACCGAGCACACTCGAGCATCAGTCACACAAGCATGTCATTTCACATGTCAGGGTCTTATTACAACTGTGCCCTGTCCCTGGCCAGGAGCCTCAAACCCAGAGCACAGGTAACTAACTCAAATGGCTAATATCTAGGTAACGCTCACCTCTCAGGTATGAGTCATTGGGACAACTTGTAATAGTTGAATTTTGTGTCTTGGCTGGCGTCAGCTCAGTCCCTGAAACAATTACATTTTCACTGAAACCTCCCGGGCTCACTCGCAACCCCTGAACTCCACCCAGCACAGAAGGGCAGACTTTCTGTTGCCCTTTAACTTTGCTTTCCCTTTCTTGCTGCATTGCTTTAGGTAATCTCCAGCCAAATTGTTGCATGTCTGAGTCCTTTCCTCTCGCTCACCTTGCGCTCACACAGGAAATATTTCCAGCTGTATTGGCTCTTCAGGAGGGAAGAAGCCGATGGGAGAGGAGAAGCCATGCTCATAAACCTCCCCTGAGCCAGGGGAACAGAAGTACTAGCACCTGGTCCACAGGAGAGCCACAACCCAGTAAATCCAAGCTCAGCTGCTGCCTGACCTCTAGAAGCAGCAATGCTGCTCCAGCACATCTGGAGGATCCCTGGCCAGAAGATCTTGGCTCTTGCACCAGCCCTGCTGAGATTCATAAGCTAAGTGGTCCTGTGAGGGGCTGTGGGATCCCTAATTGCCTCAAGCGCAAGGCTCTTGCCTGGGTGATGTGGTCTCCCACCTTCCCTCCTTTTGAGGCTGGGCTTACTGGGAGGTAAATCCATGGGACAGAAAGCAGCAAAGCAACGAGACCCTGGCCCTGAAGGGGTGAGGGCAGAAATACTTCTGCTTGATTGTAGTTCATTGGCTTTAAAGCTTTGAATCCCACTCTCAGGGAGAGTGGCTGGGTTTAAACAAATAAAAAACAGGGCTCTCGGGTCTGTCTTGAACTGTAGAACCAGGGAAAAATGTTATGTTTTGTATCTATAACGAGGGGGAGAATAACACTGGATGGAAAGTCTCAGGGACCGCCCTTGGTCGCAGGAGATGGGAGCTGGCTTTGGGAGGGATGGCTCTCCCTTTTTTGTGCTATAGGGCACTTGTGTCTCTCCTGCAGCGTGCATGCCAGGTGCCTGGGAGTGAGCAGCGGCGACGCAGAGCTTTCCCACGCCGGAGACCCTTTGCTGGTCTGGGCAGGAGGCTTTGTGTACCTTTAAAGCAGAGAGAGCAGCACCACCCTGCCCCTGGGCAGGCAGGGAGAAGGAGTACGCTGCAGATAGTGTCGTGCTCTGATGGCGACAGCCTGTGCACAACATTTGCTATTCAATCATTTTGGCTAAGTGGCTCGGTATTTTCCCTTCCCATGACCTCTTCTCCACTCAGCCCTTTTATGCGCCTCTTCCGCATTTCGGCGTCTCTGAGATTAATTTGTCTTCCAGGTTTTGTTTTGCTCCTCTCTTTCATTAAGGCACTCTTCCTCTTCCTCCTCTTCAGTGTTTTTCCCTCTCCTCTCCTCCCCCCTTGGTCTTAGCAGAGCCCCCCCAGCCCCATTTATACTTGTGGGTCATGGAGGTGGGGGGGAGGACCAGCCCTGAGGAAGCAAGCTGGGAATTTGGGGGCATGGGGGATCTGGGAGCTCTCGCTCCAGGCTAGTGGCCAGCCATGTTTCTCTGAGGAGCTCTTGTAAAATATTCCCAGCGTTTTATCAAAGAGGTGATGCTGTCATGGGTTTGTTTATTATTTCCCTTCAGGGCTTGCTCTCTTCACGGCTTCTTCCTTTCATTTTTGAGGAGGAAATGTTTGCAGCTCTGTCAGCCCCTGGGAGGAAAGTAAGCTACAAAGGGAGCAGGGGTGTTGAGAACCTTTTCCCAAGCCAAGGTAACACAGTTTTATGGTCACCTATGCCCTAAACATGAGGGAACTGACCTCAGCCCTGAAGGACATTGAGCTGGGAGCCGGTCAGTGGAGGAAAGAGCTATGGCAGGGGATCAGGGACACAGCCTGTGTGCTGTCCCACAGACCCTTCGGGCTCCTCCACCTGCTTTTCTCCCTCCATCTGCCTCCATGGTCTCTGACCTTGACCAGGCTTCTCCTCCCACTGTGCCCAAACCTACCTCTCTGAGATGGTCCTCACTGTCTCCTCACCTCTCACCCAGTGCAACTCATTTCTGGAATTTCAGCTGAGCTTTGAGCGAATCTGTCCAAATCCTTCCCTCCTCCTTCCTCTTCCTCTCCTGTTGAAACCTGCATCAATGGGGATTTCGCCGGACAGGTGAGCACAAGGGACTTATCCATGGTGGAGGCAGATGAAGGGACAGAGGCAGGTGAGCTCCCATCCCCTGATGCCTGCCTTTGCTCCACACACGTACCATGCCATGGCCTTGCCTGCGGCACCCCATGACCCTGGGACCAGACCTCCTTCACCTGATGCCCTCAGGCTGTTGTTTCTCCACCCTTGGTGTGTAGCTGGGTCACTTTGCACCCTCCCAGTGTTTTGGAAGGAGCTTCTGCTCTTGTGCTAGTATCTTTATTTCCTAACACATTTCGCACATTCTCTCAGCCCCCAGACCACGTTCTAATTCATTTATTCCTGATGAAGATCTGGCTCCCCATCACCATGTCTAAAAGTGTTGCATGTGTATAAGCACAGCAATGGGAGGCTGTCAGGGTCCTTTGAGAGGACTTGCAGGTTGGAAACCCTCTGTTATTTTCTCCTGTGTCATCTCCTTTTCCTTCCTTACCTGCTATCCTTTGTGCACGTTTGGGAGCGTCATGAAGCACACCACCGAGAAACTCCACTTCAAAGCCAGGAGAAAACATGAACAAGGAAATCAATGAAATGAGGGGGGGATTTTCTTTATGCCCTTGCTAGTACCTTTGGTCTCCTATTTTTTTCCCTTCTTGCATCACAGATGTCCCATGCTGAAGCAGGCAGAGAAGTGTCTCTGGGGGAAGTTTCAGGGTGCAGATAAGCTCTTGGCTATGCCTTGCAGTATCAGCTGTAGACCAGGTAGATCAGCAGACAATTCTCAGTAATTTTTCCTATGAGGTTTTGTTTAGCTTCTTCAAAGGAAACCCAGGAAAAATCTTCTAGAGTGATCTGTGTGCAAAGAAGCTATCAGTTTTAAAACAAGCTTCACCTCTGCCTTGGATCCGGAGCTTACATGGTACTCTCCACCTCATGTTTTTAGTGTATGAGCACTCTGCAGGCAGGGAAATCCATCCACACAAGAAGTGATCTCTCCTGCAGGGGATAATTTTACTTTTGGAGACATACAATGAGAAGATGATTATCCGCTATTTCCCCAGGAGACCAGGACTATGTGATCATGCAGTCTGGGTGTGTGAGAGCGTGAGTGTGTCTGTCTGCCTGTTCCCCGACACCTTTGAACCACTTGGCCCATTGCAGGCAAACATGGAAGAGTGGCAGACACAGCAGGAGTGATGAATTCCTACTAATTTCATAAAAATCTCTGGCTGGATAGAGGACTGAGATGGTATTATTGACCCCGCCGAGGGGGATGTTAGTAAGCATGACATTTATTGGATGACAGAGACTCCATATGCATGCGAGCCATCAGAAAACAGATCTCTGCCATGCACAGAAAAGCCCATTTTCAGTCAGGGACACTGGATCTCCTAGATTTGTGGAGAACCGGAAAGACCAAGTAATCACATCATGCTTGTACAAGTCCCCTAGGATGGTATTGGGAAGCAGCCACCTGTGGTAACAGGATCCTAGAGTGGTGAAAGATAGATATATTTAGAGATACAGCTATACAATTTTTGGAAACAATCTTGGTTTTCAAAGATTGTCCTGTTCAAAATGGAACTGATGAAAATTGATGAAAAGATGACTGGGCTTTTCAGAGAGGAAAGCCTGTTTTGGCTAAGCAGGCTCTTCTTGCAGAGCTCCCATCTGGTTAGACACAATCCTCTCCATATTCAGCTGCTCGCTGCTGCAGCTCAGTTCTTGCTTATTTTTGTCTATGTGGAAATACACCTATTAAAAAAAAAAAAGAGAAAAAAGAAAAAAGTGGGGACAGTAAAGGGGGGAAAAAAAGAAAAAATTTAATGATGGCAGCTTCTCAGCAGGTCTGCAAATTAAAACTGCTGGCTGACTTCTGTTCATTATATTAATTAAGGACTTTATTTTACTTTTAGACACAAAAGCAAGGATCTATGCCTGCCCCTCTGCTCTGCACCAAACCCTTCCAGTCCCCAAAGCCTTCTGGCTGTTTCAGGGTGTCATTTTCCCCCTTGGGAAAGCCAGGCCCAAACACCAAACCTTGACTCACTGCTGCAAGTCAGCTCAGAAAATGTCTGTGATTCTGTGCTGTTACTCATTTCTGGGAAGGAGAAGACAATTACGTTGGTCTTTCTGGTTTTGAAGGAAAATGTGTGCTGTTCCACGAAGCAGAGTTGGCTTGTGAAAGATGCTGGTATAAGATCCAGGCACAGCATTGCACCCACCTGACCACCACCCAGTGCTGTTAGATGCCCGAGCCTGTATCGTTGGCACTTGGCGATCATGGAGCAGACTCCTTATCTTGCGTGTTTGTAAGTCATCTTTGTTATTTTCTCTCTTGTGAGAAAACAAAAATGAGCAATGAGAACAAAGATCAAAGCTTCAAGGCCCTGGAGGAACTGCAGGTGAATCACATGGATCCTCTCCAGATATGAGGCAAACACAGTCGTGTCATCAGGGCACTGCAGAGATCATGCCGGGAAGGGGCCAACTCTCTGGGGAGGCTGAAGTGAAATGAAGCCCCAGAAAGGGGAAGGAAAGTGATTTTCTTGCTGCTGCTTCCTCATCCGAGTCCTGCTGCGATGCTTGCCTGAGGGACTTGGAGCTGTGGAGTTGATGGGTCACTCTCCTGGGCTTGTTGACCAAGGCGTTTGAGTGCAGCTGGGGTAACGCAAACCTTTAATTTAGGCAGTATTTATGCTAACGTATGGTTAGAGTACAGAAGTCTCCAAGGTAAGCAAAAGCCATGGGTATAAACCACATCTCTTTCTCAGCTAAAATTATAGTAGAAAAAGACTTTTCTTGGGGTGGTGGTGTGTGTTTATTCCATACTACTTTTCCTGTTACTGGATGTCTCAGTCCATGGCCTGCAGAGCTGCAGCTCCGGGGTGTTCAATCTTTCTGCCCAAGGTACAAAACCTGTGGCTTCCTGCTCCAGGTGCTTGGGCAACACCACTCAAGGGTAATTTGGCCAAAAGACCTTCTCAGGTCTGTAACAAGATGCATGCATGGTCTGGAAGGGGAAACACAGTGATGCCTACGGTTAGTTACTGGCTGACAGTTGTGGCCATGGTTCAGTGAGGATGGGGAGCCGTGATGTAAGGAGACACGTATTCCTTTGTGCTCTGCCAAGCTCCCCTTCACCCTCTGGTTTTTAAGTCTCTTACCTGATCTCACCTCTTATTCTTTGCCTGTTGGGCTGGACAGGTTTCCTCTTGGAGCAGCTCAGTCTCTGGTGCTTGAGCATNTGCAGCTCCGGGGTGTTCAATCTTTCTGCCCAAGGTACAAAACCTGTGGCTTCCTGCTCCAGGTGCTTGGGCAACACCACTCAAGGGTAATTTGGCCAAAAGACCTTCTCAGGTCTGTAACAAGATGCATGCATGGTCTGGAAGGGGAAACACAGTGATGCCTACGGTTAGTTACTGGCTGACAGTTGTGGCCATGGTTCAGTGAGGATGGGGAGCCGTGATGTAAGGAGACACGTATTCCTTTGTGCTCTGCCAAGCTCCCCTTCACCCTCTGGTTTTTAAGTCTCTTACCTGATCTCACCTCTTATTCTTTGCCTGTTGGGCTGGACAGGTTTCCTCTTGGAGCAGCTCAGTCTCTGGTGCTTGAGCATTTTTCATCTATTGGCTGCTACAGTTCCAGTGTCTTGTAGAAAATGAATGTGACATACAGAGCCTGCACCAGAGACAACTATGAGGTGACTCACATGGTGTCTTCCAGCCTTGTCAGTGTCCCAGCATGGCTTGGTAGGAGGCTATATGGGCCAGACCTGGAAGGTAGCAGGAGTCGGTGGTTTGCCTAACGTGACTGGAGGACATCACCTGGCTCCCTCTGCATTGAGGTCCAGAGATGTGGGTATAGTTAAGCTTTTTGCAGAAGTTTCCCATTTCCTAAGAAGGTCACATCTGGCTGAAAAGTGATTTGAACAAAAACATTGACTGTCTTTGGTGGTAGACGTCGGTTCTACAACCAGGCAGGCTTTGGGATTCCTCCAGAGCCTGTTTCCGTAGTGTTTGTGCATTTATTCCCTGACTCCTCCTCTCTGGTGCCATAATAGAGAATAAGTGACCTAATAGTGGATGTGGACTCCCTTGCGCCTCACAGTGCTTAAGCACACATGCCTGTTTCCTAGTGTTTACAGCCAATATCAGACAAGAACTGACAGCTGGATGAAGACCCATGGGGCAGTAGAAGGGAGTGAGACCCTAAGGGTCAGCCTGACAAATGGTGGTTTTAACACAGATGGGTGCAAGGAGGTGAAGTACAGGGGGTGTGAAATTTCCAGAGGGTCTTCTTTGAGAAAATTCCCTCAGGAGTGAGGAGCACGGGATAAAAGATGAAGGCACATGTCTGAAAACCAGCAGGCGATGGCACTGGCTACTTGGGCTATCTGGGGTCAGGAGCCAACCCCTTTGTGGTCACCACTGATGGCTTCCCATAGGGAGTCTGACCAGCTGGAGGAAGTGATCACACATCCTGGTGACTGCAATAGCTCCCCGTCACCCCAATGTCTGATAGATCCTTCCAGCTCTGTGCTCAGTCCTTGACATGATGGGTGTCAAGGTCCTTGAAAGTGCAGCCAGGATGGGTGCTACCATGCAAAGGCTTTGCTGAACTTGTATGGCACCGTTTATTCACCACTGACTTTTGCTCTTCCAGCCTGCTCACACACTTGTTCCTTGGGAATCTAGCTTGGAAAAATATTTCTGGAGCAGTTATTAACACTGTATAGTGCAGCCTTTGTTGCTGTTGGCTTATGCTTTCGGTCTGGTCGTGGACTTGGGACGTGATGAGAATTCAGATTTCCTGATCCTCCTTTCCCTCTTGATACACCCTGGACTAAGGGCACACGAACAGTAGCACCCAAGACATTACAGCTTAATGAGTTGTGGTGAGCTGCAATAACTGTGTGGCCCCAGCCTGTTCCATCTGTCAAGACATCATTCATCACAATCTCTTTGGCTGTGGACTCACAGCACCTACAAACGATCCACTATTCCTGGGTCAGGCAATGCCATTATTCAAAAGGAGGAAAAAAGAAGAGCAATTGGCTTAAACGGAGGAAGCCTGTGAGACCAGAAAACCACATTTTGTACCTTGATGCTGTTCCAAATGAAGTCAGAGCCACTGCAGGTCACAGGCACTGTAAGACTCACAGTACAGCCTTCCTGAGGGACCTCAGAAGCTCTTCCTACTGCCCTGATGCATTGCAAAGAACTTTCCTGGCTAACACGTCTTTTTCACATGCCTTCTCCGTTACCTATACCTAGTGTGATCCATGCAGGTGAGTCAAGTACAGCCTATAACCCTTTAGTATCCTGGAGTATTGTAATATCGTGGGCAGGAGAGAGCGTTATCACACCCATTGGCATTGTCTTCTTGGAGTGGCAATTAATTCGATCAGAACTGCAACGGCAGCCAAGCTAAAGAAAAGTAAACAAAGAATTTGTCTATGAAAGCAAAACAAACAGAGGAGTTGAAATGCTGGAAAAAGGGAAGAATAAGAGAAAACACTTTGTACTAGTCACCCTAAGGCTGGCCTGCATGGCCACTCTTGCTGTGCGTCACACAGGTAGCCCAGGACCCATTTCTCCACCTGTCCTGTTGCGCTTTTCTTAAGCAAACTCCGGAGCCTTAAATTGCCCTTCATGGCAGCAAATGCACATTTCAATATTTATTTTCCTTTTATACCCAAACTCAGTGTGAAGTTCTGTTCAGATTAAAATCTTGCTCACTCTCCCCGCAAATGACCTCTTTCATTACTGACTTGATTAGAAGGCAGTCTTCCCTGTTAAATAACTTATGCTGAATCATTTTCATATGGTGAGGCAGGACTCTTGTTCTCCCACGTGTACCTGCACATATGGCTCACTACAAGCTCTGAATGGAGACTGACAAGTAAGTCTTGGAGGATGATTCGGCTGAGGGAGGCTGATCCCTAGCCTAGGTTTTGAGGGCTGCAGTCCTTCATTCATATTCTACAGGGACATGAGACTGCTTCAGTTAGGGAGCTACAAAGCTGTGTTAAGCCCAAAATACAAACTTCTCTGAGACATATTGTATCTTAGATTAATAGTGGTCCTGTATATGTTTTGTTGGCAGCGGTGGCAACCTGGACACCATCTGCCACAGACCACTCATCTCTGTTCCCAGTCTGGCATGGGAACTCTTAGAATGCATCTGTCTGAAACAAATCGTTATTTTCTGGCTTATTTTTTTAACTAAAGCAGTTTCCTGACCCCTTGTGTGGCCCCACAGAAAGCTGACAAAGCTGATGGGAGGACTACACCACAGCAGCTTTGGTCCGAAGAGGTCTCTGGAGATCTGTCCTCCAACTTCCTGCTCCGACTAGCTGGGCTATCCCCAACATTCAGTCAGGCTGGCCATGGCTTTGTTTACCTGTGTCTTGAAAAGCTCCAAGGATGGAGAAATCTCTGGAGCAGAGACCTGAACAGAGCTAGTCCTCCCACCTAAAAAGCTTTTCCTCATGTTCACCCTGAACCTCCCAAACTCCGGTTTGTTGGCCCTTGTTATATCATCTGCCCCTGCTGAGAAGAGCTGGTCTGCACTGTCTTTGTAGCTGCCCTTCAACTAGTTGTTGGCTGCTATTAGATCTAGCCTTCAGCCTCCTCTGCACCAGACTAGACAATCCCAGCTCCCTCAGTCGCTGATGCTTGGACATGTGCTCTGTCTCCTGATCTTGGCAGCCTTCCTCTGCTACTTCTCCAGTTTTGTGATGCCCCCTTTGAACTGAGGGCCCAACAGTGGAGACAGTAACTCCCTTGGTCTGCTTGCCACAACTGTCCTAAGATAGCCCAGTATGCGTTTTACCTAATTTGTGATGAGAGCGCATTGTTGGCTCATATTCAGCCTGGCATTGACAATGCATTAAGATATCATGGTAAGGTCAGGGTAGGGCAGGAATATCCTGGGGTGATTCTGCCCCTCTGCTCTGCTCTGGTGAGACCTCACCTGGAGCACTGCGTCCAGCTCTGGAGCCCTCAGCACAAGAAGGACATGGAGCTGTTGGAGCGGGTCCAGGGGAGGGCCACAAAAATGATCCGAGGGCTGGAGCACCTCTCCTACGAGGACAGGCTGAGAGAGTTGGGGCTGTTCAGCCTGGAGAAGAGAAGGCTGCGGGGAGACCTTAGTGCGGCCTTTCAGTGCTTCAAGGGGGCCTATAGGAAAGATGGGGACAGTCTTTTTAGCAAGGCCTGTGGTGACAGGACAAGGGGTAATGGTTTTAAACTAAAGGAGGGCAGATTTAGGCTAGATATAAGGAAGAAATTTTTTACAATGAGGTTGGTGAAGCACTGGCACAGGTTGCCCAGAGAGGTAGTGGAGGCCCCATCCCTAGAAACCTTTAAGGTCAGGTCGGACGGGGCTCTGAGCAACCTGATCTGGTTAAAGATGTCCCTGCTCACTGCAGGGGGGTTGGACTAGATGACCTCTAAAGGTCCCTTCCAACCCAAAGCATTCTATGATTCTATGATTCTATGATTCACCAGTACCTGCACTGTTGCCTGCACTGATGGTGGATCCTTCCCTACAGACTCAGCAGTGTGCTAACGTGGGTGCTCAGTTTGCACACCAAACATGGCTCATGCCAAAGGACTGTTTTTCAGCCACCTGTGATTAAAAAGCCATAGGAGCAGACCTGCACTCAAACGGATCTCAAAGAAAATCCCAACTGCTTTGTGAAGAAGGGTGTGATTTAACTCTTCCCTTTGACTTTGCAGCACAGTATCCTAAAAGCATATTAAGGAGCAGTGTGGGAAGCACCGTCATTTTAAATGATGCCTGTGTTGCTTGTGGTCTGTAAAGATCTCATCAGATATTGCTGAGGATGTTAGCTCTGATACCCTGGGAAAGTTCCAGCACAGATAATTGCCTCCTGCCTAATTCAATTCACATTTAATAGAGTGGCAACACTCGAGTGAATGCCCCCAGGGTAGATGAGTGGTGAGAAACAAGAGAGCACAGAAAGAAGATTAAGGAGCAGAGATGGAAATCCATTGAGAATCAGTGTTTGGGGAAAAGCCCTTCTCCCCTGCCCCAGGAAGTGCTGAGCCAATTTGCCACTCCGAGGTGTGCCAGGATGAACATATGGAAAGAAACCTTGCGTTGTTGTTCTTCTAGAAGGGTGATGTCATGAAAGATTACATCGTGGATGTTGCCATGAGGGATGCCACAATTCTGTCTGCAAAACTCTTCACAAACCTCATGAAGGAGACACCCGTGTTCTGTCCAGACCTTGTTGGTAGGTGTTACATGGACCATGGACTTTTGTTTCCATGTGCTGGCTGTCCCTCCTAGGGAAAAAGGAAGGTATTCTGCTTGCCACCACTCACCAGTGGGGAAGGCAGCAATAATGTGAACGTACAACAATTTTGTAATGTGGCTGTTGGTACAGAGTCTCTGCATTACAGAGCTGACACCATTTACATCCTGTGTCCATCTTAAAGTATTCAAACGTTATCTGCAGAGGAAGAGCAGAAATACTGCTAGGATAGCAGGAGATAGGCATGTCAGAGGGACAAGATCTGCCCTGTCTTAGACATGGCTAAGCTGATGCTTGCTCCTGTATTGCTATTCCCGTCCAGTCCTTCTTCCCCAAACATTACGCAAACTGAAATGGGTTGGTTTTGCTGAATATCTCCCTTGAAGTGCAGAAGGAAAGGTCCCTTGTTCTCTCTGCTCTGCACTCTTGGAGACCATATCGACTATGTTTATTATTTTTCTTAACAAATTGGCAGCCTTGCTCGGCTCCGGGTTCCTCTGTGCCAGGTGCTGCATGAGCATGTAGTGAAAGATTTGTCAGAGATCCTACAGACCTAGATAAGCCAAGGCGCATGCCAAGAGGGCAGTGACAGCTGCTCCATACTGGGTTCCAATCTTTACTTTTAGCTACTCTGTGTGCTGAGTGGAGGCACAGAGGGATGCAGCTTACCTTTTCTTATCTTTGGTGTGAAGAATTGTACCGCTACAATGCCCCTACTGAACCGAAAATTGGAGATTTCCTCAACTTTCTTGCAGTGCTGACGTCCTCCCATTTTGTCCCTTGTGAGCTACCTGGCTCCCTGTCGGTCATCCCTCTCTTCAGTTGACAGAAACCCCCTCTCCTTTCCAAAAATCATGTCTAAGCTGTGCCTTGGGGTTATTCCCAACCTTACAATTTATAGTCCTGAAAGGCTGAGCATTATCCTACTGCAAAACAGCCCTTCAGACAAGCCCCCAGGCAGAAGAGCTGCCTCCTTTCCACCCGTGCAGCCCTGGGGTTCCCTCTCCCAGCTCTCTGTCAGCAATGAGAGAATAGCTGCTTGTGAATCCCAAGTGATGACCCTGAGCCAGTCAACCTCTGCAGGAAAGTTAGCACAGAGCCTTCAACTCATCTCTGAGCTCTGAGAACAGACCTGCTGCAGTCTGTGCAAGTACAGGAGGAGAAAACAGAGAGTAGGACCCGACTAGATTTTTCCATTTCAACCCAAATTGAATAAATTGCTCATCCAACCGTGCTTTTCTTGTTATGCACTTAAGGGATATTCTCAATTAAGTGATTTCTGAGCCAGAGTCTTATTTGGAGGGTGTGTTATAATTCAGCTAGCAAGCTGGGGCAGCTCTCCCTGGCAAGCTGGAGGTACTGAAAGCATCTTGGCTTCAACAGATAAGGATAATTTGGGAGATTGGACGAAGGAGAAACAAGAGAGGGGAGAGAGCTGGTTTCATCCAGTTATGCATACAGAATGTTAAGTAATCACATAAATTGGTAGTAATGATTCATCTTGGTGATGCCTTGTTAAAGTTCTGGGCTAGTTGAGTCTTGCATCCGTGCTCTAGGCTGAAACGGGGACAAAAGCATTTCTGGCTTCGAGGGCTTGTTAAATATTGCGTAAGGGCCTCAGCTCCTTTTTCTGGTGGAAGCAGAGGCTAACTCTGGTGGGGTTAGTATGCTTGGGCAGGGGCTCTCGAAATGGCAGGAGCAGCCCGCTGGTGGTGGACGGTATGTCTGAAATGAGGAGAGACGTGCTTCTAGGCTGTGGAAAACGTGGGGCTTTGCCAGCAGGCTGCTCTTGGCAAAGTGTGCTCTTGCCAGCTGTAATCTTGGAGGAGAGCACATGCAAACCATGCACATGCCTCCCTTCTGGTGACATTAATTAGACAGCCATTTCCTTTGGGGCCAAAGGTGCTTTGCATCAGTAGGCGATGGCCTATTGTCCAGGATTACTGTGTTTTAATCCTGGCTTTGGTTTTATGCAGATTTTCTTTATCCTCCCTTGTGGAAGCCAGTTCCTCTGTCTGCAGAAGGCTGTGGTTTATTCCTTTACAGTCTGGAAGAGGAAGAAGCAGTTCTCTTTGTCTGTGACACTATGGGTCCGTGGTGGGGAGCAAAAGGAGAAGAGCCTTTTTTCTCTTGGTATGAACATCAGCCATACGTCAGAGGAGGGGGATCCCATGTTCTATGCCCATTGTGTTATTGGTGACAAGCATAATGTTGTGGTTTAGCCCCAGTTGGTAACCAAGCACCACACAGCCGCTCGCTCACCCTCCCCCCGCCCCCGGTGGGATGCGGGAGAGGGTTGGAAGGGCAAGAGCAAGAAAACTCATGGGTTGAGATAAGAACAGTTTAATAATTGAAATAAAATAATATTAATAATAAAAATTGCAATGAAAAGGAAAACAAGAGAGAGAAACAAAGCCCAGGGAAAAAACAAGTGATGCAACTGTTCACCACCCACCGACCGATGCCCAGCCAGTCCCTGAGCAGTGATCGCTGCCCCCCGGCCAACTCCCCCCAGTTTATATATGAGCATGACATCATATGGTATGGAATAGTCCTTTGGGCAGTTTGGATCAACTATCTTGGCTGTGTCCCCTCCCAGTTTCTCGTGCACCTGGCAGAGCATGGGAAGCTGAAAAAGAAAGTCCGTGACTGGTGTCAGCACTACCTAGCAACAACTAAAACATCAGTGTGTTATCAGCATTACTCTTACACTAAATCCAAAACACAGCACTGTGCCAGCTACTAGGAAGAAAATTAACTCTAACCCAGCCAAAACCAGGACACTTAAGTATCATATTCTTAGCTTTGAATATATGCCAAACTCTGGGCAGCCCAGGGCATAGGAAGGCCTAGGAAATCGGAATCACCAGTTCATTCCTGGAATGGGGATGTCATAATAGTCCTATGACATACTTGGCTTTCCAAGTATTGAGTGACCTCAGTTCAGCCCCATGTGATGAGGAATTTCTTAGCTTCCCTTGCAGGAGGGCCACTGAGTTGTTCTGTCCATGGTGGAGGTGTGCCCACATCCCAAAAGATGAACCTGGGACCCTGCAAAACGTCCAAGCAAAAGAGTCAGGGACTGTGTGGGTGATGGAGATGGGGCTTGTGCTTCCGTAACCCTCTGTGCTGGGTCTGTATGCTGCTGGGTCATGTCACAACACGGATTTGAACCAAAACAGGTTTGAGTCCTGAATAAATTTAAGTTCAGTTAGCCAGGATGCATAATACAGACTTTAGAGAGCAGGTATGTTTTCATACATGCCTGACCAAGCACACACAATACATTGAAGATGGAGTTAGTGTGTGTTCCCTGCCAATGTCAGCCAAGCCAAAGTTGGGCTGCTGCCACTTTGTCCTCTCTGTCCCTGCCAGCTTGGCTACATGGCCTGACCATATTGCCCTCTATTGCTGGGTAAGTGTTAGATGGATCCTCTCCCTGAACGGCCTTGCCAGGAGAGCACGAGAGCACTGGCAGTGGTGCAAGGGAGAAGAAGGAGAAGGAAGCAGGAGGACACACAGAGCAGACAATACGGGAGAAGGAAGTGGTGATCTTGGCTGAACTGCCACGGTGTGATATTACATGGGCTTAGTGCAGTCAGGTGACATCTGATTTGAGCTAGAGACAACATAGTACAGACTGTGCTGGGTCTGATCCAGAACAAAGCCTGCCACGTCAGAGGTAATCCTTGGAATACATTTCTGCCATCAGTGTCAACTTCTGCTGCCCCATAGCTTTGTTTCAGGTGGCTACAGCTTCTTTTTCTGGTACTAGGATCCCTCTTGAACCCTTGGATGCATATGGAGAAGGCACCGGCTTTCTCCTTACCCGGCTCTATCTCAAGAACAACTCAGCTGTGCCAATATGGCAGGAAATATCTATTCCTTGGTACAGACAAAAAGCAGGTCAAGACCTGTATTCCCACAGCTATATTCTGTCTTGTTCATAAATAGGTCTTGATAGAGGCAAACCCATGTGGAACACAAAAGCTATTCCTTTAGCAATAAGTGGTATAACAAGAGACGTATTTAGATCAGAGTAGCTGGAGCAACCCTAGCATGATGCCATGTGTCTTGCCTCACTTGCACGTTGCTTTCAGAGCAGGACAGACTTTGTGCTGTCTCTAACCCTGCCACATGGGGTTGTCACCACAGTGGGATTGTCATGGGGACTGAGTGATGTAAGTACAGGCAGCAGGTCCTTTGCAGATCGCTTTTGGCAGGGCACTCACGCTGTCTGTGAGACCGTGAGCAAGTCGCTTAGCTCTCTGTGTTCAGGTCTCTTCACCAAGGCATTTAGGACCTGGTGTTGCCTCTTTCTATGCATACATAAAGTGCTGGCATAACTGGATCTTGTTGCAGTTGTATTTCCCTAGGAACTGTATAAGGCAAAGCGCTATCATAGCGTGAATCTGTGGGTTTAATAACTTTGGATCACCTGATGATCTTAAAGGCCTTTTCCAACCAAATGATTCTGTGATTCTATATGGGGAACATTGTAGAGCCTCCAGGGATAATGCAATGCACAGGCTCCTCAGATGGGATTCAGCTTGCAAGCTAGACTCATGCATTTATGTGCCATTCGAAATGCCCTGCAGTATCTGAAAAATCCTCATGTTGCTGTCAGAGCTGACACAGAACTACAGCAAACCCATAACAGCAGCTTAGCGCAGCACCTCGAAGGGAGCATGTAGCAGACACCAACATTTGAGCCCTATCTCAAAGACTCTGTCTGGGTTCCCATACCATCTCCATCACTGTGCTGCCCCCAAAATGGAGCACCTCCCTTGATATTCAGCCACAAAACTGACAGGGTTTGGGAGTCCAGATGTCTGCTGGGGTGTGCAGAGCCTATGCTTCATCTGTTTCTTCATTTGGTCTTGGGATGTCTGATAGGAAGAGTGTGTAAGTGTGTCTCAAAGCCCAAGCTTCATCTTTGCTTTCATCTTTGTTTGCATCCTCTTTTGCCTCTGCACATGGAGCTGCATGTGTGAATTTTTCACCACTGATGTCATACTCTTCTGTAAGGATGCGACTGTATTCAGGCTACTCCTTCAAAGTGCAGCTATGTCTGTAATTAACAGATCACAAAGTGGTGGTGCTTCACGCCAACATTTTCTGAGCTTTTTGCCCACTTCTATTAAACTGAACTCCCGTGTCTGAGTCAGGCAGGCAAGTGGGAATGAGAGAAGCAGTGTTCACAATTTCTCAGTGTTCAGTCTAATCAGAGAAAAGTCCTCAGAAATCGCTCCCTGACCTGATGATCTGAGCTGTGCCCCACAGCACAAGCTCAACTGCTGGATCTGCAGTGGCCTGTCTTTGGTTGGCTGGTCTGCACCGATCCTGTTCCCTGATCTGCCTGGCAAGAGGGTCATGATGATAGTTTCTAACACTCTGTCCACAGCCACAGCTCCCAAAGTGCCATCATCCCGTGAGGTGTGCGTGACTGCCCTGTTGAAGCCCATCTTTTCCCCCAGTGAACATTTCCTTTTGCAAGAGAAAAGGGGTAATACAGCAATCCCCTTTGCCCAGCACAGGTCATTGCTTTCTCTTAATTGCCTGTATCCCCAGGCCGAAAACAGAAGCTGAACCTCCTTCATGACGTTTTTCTTTGTTTGCCTTTACTCTATACACTTTTAGGGTTTGGTTACATGTCACTGGGAGGCAGACCTGGATGGGCTCTGCCTTTCCACCGAGGGGGCCTGGCGGGGCTTCTGCAGGACCTATAGAAATCCCAGTATATTCTGCTTTCCAGAGCACTTCCTCAGAGCTCCCCACTACTTGCTCCAGACTTTCCAGTACATGAGTTGTCATGGGCGTCAGGTAGAAGTCCCAGGGGAGAGATATGTTTTCCATTCATGAAGAAACAAGCTGGTGTATGCTGGAGTGGCTTCGGATAGGACAGCTGAGAAGGTAATGTTTTGGAGGTTATTTTAAGAAACAATTGTTTTGCTTCACAATCAGTCAAAACTTAAAGAAGGAGAAAGCATTAAAATACTCCTTTGACGTGAAACTGAACCTCTCTCTAGATCTAAAAGACATTACTTCCTAGTTGCATCAGTTTCGTTAATAAACAGAAAGAATAGAAAGAGAAGTCTTTCCACTAGTTGCATTATTGGCTTGTTCTCATCCAGGCACGGCCCAAGAGACATTGGCCATCTGCGCGTTGTCAGCAGGTCTTCCCTGGGATCGTGACTTTGAGAAGGTCCTGTCATGGAGAGGAGGAGTATTGCTCCCATGGTCTCACCAAGGTCCTTCCTGGCAATATGTCCTCTCCTGCAGCCCCAAAATCTTCTCTAGAGCCTTTCCCAGGAGGCAGCATCAGCATGGCACAGATTTTGTTTTGTGTCAGCCTCACGCTATGGTTTTCCATGTAACCAGTGGATGTAATTTTGGCTTTCCTCAAACTGAGATAAAATGTGATGGTCGTATTTTATGACTTTATGTAGACACTTTAAAAAACTAATTAAGACAATGCAGAGATCTGGATCCCAGTTGTATTCCTCAATCTTTCTCTCTATGTTCACACGAAAGTTCAAATATGAAGATGACAAAAATTTTCTTGAAAAAAGTTATGTTAGGGAGGACTTTTTGCTCTAATATGCAGCTGCCCTAGTCTTTTAATAATCTTACAATCCCTGTTTTACATATCTGCCTTTCTTCTTTCACATCTGTTTTTATTTTCATTCTATAGTCACCTAGTTATCATTTTCATACATTTCATATCACTAGCACTGGAATTTCCCATGTCTTATCTGTGTGGCATTATTTTTTATTTTCTCATTATACTGCATGATTAAGTTGTTAAGTAAAATTCTTTTAATCTGTTTTCATAAAACCTAATGTCTCTGGGGCAGGCCCATTAAAATCTTGTGGTTTCCCAGATGATTCCTTGGGGCCTAAAAGACACACAAACCCCATCCATTTATCAGTATATCACCCCTATCAGGTATATGCATAATACCCCAAGTTTGAAGATACGGGGCAGACCAATTAAAGACCATGTCTGGGGGGATTTTGTTTGCATCTATGTCACTGATATGTTAAGAAACTTTTTATTGGGACATATTCTTGTTGTAAAAGTTTGATTTCATATAAACGAACACTTTGCAAAAGACCCCAAGACATCTTGTAGCCTACTCTCCTGACTTGCTGAAACCTGTTTCTTTTTGGCTGGTATAGCAGAGTGAGGGCCTGTGTGTGAAAATGTATTTATCGTCATATATTATCCTGGAGAGAGTTCCTTGCCAGAATGTTTTTTATACCCACAACCAGGGTGTTTGTTAGGGAGTGAGAAACTCCAGTTCACATCCTTTTGGGCTGAATAGGTAGGAGCATGACATCCATGGAAGAGTTTGATTGTCCCTTGCAAGGTTGCTCATCTTTTTCTGCTCATTGCTTCTGCCTGGTTCTTTCCAATCTGCCCAGTTGAGGCCAAACAATGAGAAAGTAATTTGTCTTGTTTCATACACAGCTCTGGACATTGGCCACCAGCAGCTGCCACTGGTTTCTGACCCCCCAATCACTGATGTAACCAGATGGGAGGCTGCTGTGTGAGCATCTCCACACGGTGCAGGGCAGCACCTTTTGCTCTGGATCCTGGAGGTCAGCACGACACCCCCACACCTAACCTGCTTGTAGGACCTGAGCTGACATCTCCACATGGTGCTGTGCCACAAGCTGTAACAGCTTGCGCTGAGCTACTGCAGGTGTCTCCACGCTGGGTACTGTGGATGTTTGCTTGGATCTCTCCCCCTGCCATTCATTGTTTGCTGTCTCGGTATTTATCTGATGTTTGAACATCCCACAATATTACAGCTTGTCAAACAGTTGTTTTGCCTGGGGTCCTGCCCTACCTTGGGCAATGGAAGCATTTCCCCATGAATGTGTAAGAAAATGCAAGAACAAAGAATGTTTTCTTCCGCTCTTAAAAACAACCGGGCAAACACAAAAGCAGATTTTGCTTTCTGAAAGTGACTGTTGACTAGAAAATCTGCCCAAACCAATGCAGGTTTTGAGCAAACATGCTCTCCTTAGTGCTATGTGACACACTCATCTGGGAATATCTTTATTCTATGATGCTTATCACACAATGAATAATGTTGGATTGGAAAGTGATGGGAAAGATGAGCATCGTTTGGAAAGCTGGGAGCATGTCTCTTGCTGCTGCAGGGCATGGCTTTCCGGGCTCTTCCTTATGCAACGTGTCATGCTTCACAATAAGGGACTGGAAAGAGGAGGCAGAAGCTGGCACTGATAAGCACACAACACCTGGGCTCATTAGAAATGACGTGTGCTTTGCACACCCAGGAAAAATCTGCAACAGAAGAGAATGTCATTGACAGAGTGAGGTCACACGTCTCAGAGATGGGATGCCAAAAATTGTAATGAGGGTTCAGTCAGTTGCAGATCACTTCAACTTAAGAAAAGGTGGTAAATGAGGCTGTCTGGATCTTCAGCCTTCAAAACCCTCCAGTAGAAAGAACTGCTGCATCTGTGTGATGGTTCAAAGAAATACCTGCATGCAAATACTTCCCACCAGGGAAGAGTTTGTAGCCACAGCTTAGCCTTTTGTCTTGTGCCTATTGGTAACACATTTATTTTTCATTTTTCTGATTTGGCTGCATCTGCCCATTTCCAAGGCAGGTCTTACTCAGCCATGACTACTACTTTTCATGATAAGATCTTGTTTCGTGCCAGTGGGACTTGGTTAGCAATTGACTTAATGGGAAGAGAGGGTGGGAAAGTGATAAAGTCATATTTTTAAGAACAAATGTAACCAAGGGCAAAAATGAATCCCTTTACCCATTACACATCTCCTGTTTCCAAGTATCTTGTAGTCTGCTTTAAGGAGGCTTCCTGTGCCAGAGATGCCCAGAAGGGAGCAGTGGATAGCCAGAGGGAAGGAGTGGGTGAGTAAAGGACTGAATGAATCTTTGTCCTCCAAAATCCCCCAGATCAGCCTAGCACCTGCAATCCATGGATGCCTCATCTCCAGGTTGGCTTTGGCTGGCTCCTTTTTTTGCCCACAAAATTAGGCTTTTAAAGGAAGCTTATAAATTCCCATTGTCTTCATTGCTCCCTTCACAAATTCCAGTGTGATGCAAAAGGCAGCCACTTGTGCCTCCCAGGACTTGGGACCTTCATCACCAACCCCAAGCTTCAGCTGTGTGGAAGCGGGGGGCTCTTTTTATAGAAAGGAGCAAACCAGAAGGCCATTTTGAAGAGACAGAGACTTTCAGGCGTGTTAAGTCAGGTTATCAGAGACCTGACGTCAGGCCGGTTCTCCAAGGGACAAGAGCAGACACAAATTACTTGAGCACCCATTTAGAAGTGATCCCTAAAACATTGAATTTCTATTCCATTTTGAGGGTCCTAACCACTGCCATTAACAATAAGTAAAATGTGTGGATATTAACATTGTATTAAAAGACTGGCCCTCCTCATTGTCTATTGACACCAGTCCATGGCAGCATTGGCTTTATCTTAATGGACCAGTTAAAACTGGTAAACTGGTCTGCCTGAGCTGCCAGCCTGGAACTCTCTTAGCAAACAAACTCTGCTGCTGTCACATGTTAACTAAGTCACGTGTTGGAGCAAATCACTGAAAAGGAGGTTGAAATATGAATATCTAATAAGGACTGCGAATATTTAATAAAGACTTACTTTTTACATCATCCTCCAGTGGATTAAGTAGTTGCTGTTGTCTTGGTTGCTTAAAGATGACATTGCTGCTCATTAATGGTAGAAAAGAAAGCTCATTCAACATGTT
>VYZW01061510.1:0-28300 GCA_013401315.1 Balaeniceps rex | reverse complement strand
CCCCACAGGCTGGTGATTTTGTAGGGTGAAGGAAGGTGAGGGTTTGAGCTGTCATTTGGTGGACACAGCCCTGAACTCTGTGAGTGGACTGTGGAGGGGTAGGGCAGGAGAAGCTGGGGAGAAGGGGACTGTGTCTCTGTGCAGACACACACCATGCAAGGCAGTTCTTACCAGATACTAAAACTCCTTGGCAAATTCTTCCCAGCACATCTGGAGCTGGGAATGGTTTTCCTTCCACTTTTTGGGAAGCGTTCCTGCCCCCAGCAGTTTCATACCAGGAGCTCCAGACACTGGGACACAGTTTATCTGGCCAGAGCATGGCCTGGGGTAGTATTTGCAAGGGAATGCAAAGTTGTTGCTGTGTTTCTTTCATATAATGACCAGGGTTCTTATAAGGAAGTTTGTCCAGCACCCTGGGACAGCAGGTCCAGTAGGTATTTTGGGGATTACACATCTTCAAAGGCAAAATGAAGACAAACAGTGAATGCACAAGCAATCTTTCTTGTAGACAGGAAGAACATGTGTCCTGCTGTATACCAGAGACTAAACAATTTTTCCCTTCTCTTTCAGGAAAGGACAGCAGGACTGGGGCCATCTGACCAAATGTGGGCTTCTGCAATGGGTAGGTGTCTCCATCTGAGCATATCACCAAACTCCTGGGGTGACTGAGTCAATACAGTCTTTGGAGATCAGGTTCCCCAGTTCTAATCACACTGCAGGTTCCCATTTGTACTGAGAGGCCCACCACTGACAGAGGCACCTCCACTGTAGACACACAATGTTAGATGGAGAGGACCCCATCCCCAGGGTCCTGTCTTTTCCTTGGAGAACATATTTTACCTTAAAGCTGTGGAGCACAGAGAGCAGATGGTCCACAGCCCACTGCACTAAGGAATGGGCTGACCTTGTGTTAAAAGCTGCATGGTCTCATCTCCTAACTCCTTAGACACCTCTACTGAATGAAAACCTGCTGTTCCCAAACCTTCACGCATATTTGCTCTTCTCTGGACTGCATATTGTGAAGAACAGCATTTGGTTCCCACCTCTATTGCTGCGACATGGAAGAAGCATCTCTCCCTCCCTATATGTATCTGAACTGTGGTAGACCATCTTGTTCAGACTCATTGGAGCTCTCATGCAGATGAGTGAATGAAAATAAAATTCACCCCTGCACCGCTCTTGGAATCGCCTAACAAATCACTCCGAGCAACCATTACCTCTAAGACTTACCAGTTATTAGGACGAGAGCTAATGTGCAAGTCAGAGCTTGGATTGGATACTTGGTTGCTGCCACTGGAGACACAGTTGTTCTGGTTTAGGTCGTTGCAGATCACAGGAAGGGAAAGTTTCCTTCCACAGTTCACTGCCTCCCACGGTCACACCTCATGTCTGATTTTTGTCTCCAGGGAACAAGCTCTTGGGCCTCCTGCCCAGAAACCTGTGTTGTCGCAGCGACTAACTCAGATTTTCTGCTCCAGAAGAATCAGGTAGGGAATATCAGATCATAGCATACATTTTCCAAGCAGGTTTCTGCTGGAGACCTCCTGGGATGGTGTGGTTTGCCAGAGAAAACATGAAAACTATTGGCAGCTGATTTCCAAAAGAGTGAGCTGGTTGCAGGTATTGGGCTCTGCGCAGGTTGAAGGGAGCTGTGAGGTTACAACTCTAGGAGACTACAAAGCCTGTGGTGGCCCCCAGATGAGGACCCACCTCGTAGGGTTTGTTGGATCCAAAGGGGTTGATGCAGTTTGGGAAGTATCTTGTCACAGCCTATGCAAAATGTCTGGCTGGAAGCTCAGATTCAGTGGAAGAGCTTGTTCGATCTGTAGGAGATTATTCCCCTCTGGAAAGGAGAGAGCTTTAGCAGGTAGTGTTGCAGGACACTAACCTATAGTATCAGTATGCTTAAGAAATCAGGCTTTTAATATGTGGTTAAGTTCCCTTACAATGTGTCTGTAAAATGATGGATTTAAGACATTTTAACTGGTTGATTTCCCCCCTGCTTTTTCTTTACTGTGTCACTGAGTCCATGGCCGAGTACTCACATACAATGACAGCGGTCTGACACACAGCATTGCTCGGCGGAAGTTTTTGAGAAGCGTGACTCAGTCTCCTTGGTCTAAGACTGTAGCTGTGGCTTGATTTATCTGCCTTGTGGTCTCAAACCTTTATGGTTCACTCAAGAAATTTGCAGACACGAGCATGGGAAACTTTTTCCTAAATGGGAGCTGAGATCCTCAATATTCGCATGATGGCAAGAGGGGTGCTGTAAGAAATTAATTATAGTATTATGAGATTTGTCAGATTACAGGAACTGAGCATAATGCAAATTACGCACCAGAGCTGCTATAAGCTGCCAAAACTACTAACAAGTACCATGTGCCATGAATGACCCCAGACTGAAAGCACATGTTGCTTAGGGCACTAATGACCTGCAGGAAATATAAAAGCAGTGTATAGTACAAGGAGACCTGGTCATTAATCAACGTCATTCAAGTGTTACCGAGTCATTAACCAACATCATTCCCCATTTCCAGCTTCTCTTCCCTCCAGTTTTGTGTAGAAACTCCTGCCTGTGGGCTCTGTTCACATTGCCTAGTGGGAAATGTTAAAGGGTAAGCCGTGACAGATAGCTGTGGAAACTTCTGGTTTGCATCCAGATGGCTGAAGTTCAGTCCCTGCAGAAAACCCAAACAGACTGGATCAGCCCCAAATTGTGCATCTTGCATATGTCTTTCTCACTCATTTTTCATGAAAAATTATTCTTACTCCTGGTGTTTCATGACCCAGACGGTCCAGAGGGAGACTCCCATGCTGTTCAGGGTAGTCCTGAGCAGGAGAACGGGGGGATTGGAAGTTACTGGGCTTTGTGAGCCACATTCCCAGTACATATCCACCCGTTTCCCTGCCTCCACCCACTCTGGCACCCTGGTTGTGGCAGTTCCTCTCTCTGCAGCCCATCTGGGGCACATGAGGAACTGCTCAACGCTCCCTTTTCTGTAATTTACTGGAAGATGGTGTCTGCCTGGCGGTCTGTGGGGCCTGCTGGAGCACTGCAGCTATTTCTGGCACAGGCTCTTCGTTCCCCTGCATCTAGAGATCCTGCTGCTGCAGTCCCAGCTCTGGAGTAAACCCCCTGTGGCTGAGCTGCACTGCCACGAAATTCCAGACCCACACCAGCTCAGCTTTTCAGCTCTCCGCTGTCTCAACACAACCCATGGAAAGAGCCAGAGCAAGGAAGGCTGGTTTAAAATCCAGGCAGTTATGCTGGCATAGGGCTTCTAATTGAAATGAGAGCTGACTGGCAGCTCAATATGGGGAAGTAATGGGTAGGATGCCTCTAAGAGAGACAGGGAAGAGGAAAATAGAAAAATCTTCTGGAAAGATGCTGTTCTTTTGTTATTGTTGGCAACTCTATGGGAACGTTCATCCCTCTGTTTCTCATCCTGTTTTGTGTCAGCACCTCCCTACAGATGTGGTTTTTAGCTGACTGCCACAAGAAGTACAGCTTTGTCAAGGAGGATTCTCTGGGAGGACATAGGCTGGCACCAGATTCACCTTTTCCCTCTGCATTTTGGCTTTTGGGTTTCAGTAACAGCTGGAGTTCTTCATCAAGACAGGAGGCCCATGAGGAAATGTAAAGAAAGAAATTGAGCTTTGATAACCTGAACTTGACTGTTCACCTCCTAGCTATTATGTAGATAGGCCTCAGTGACAGAAATGAAAATGAGTAAAATAACTGGAATAAAATTCACTGTCGGGGCAAATGAATGACACAAATCAGGAAAAAAACAAAATTTCAAACAAAAAATCAGCCTGGCAGGCAGAATATTTTCTGATGTGGACTAGGCAGCTGGCAGACCTTGATGCCACGTGCTAAGGGTGCTAAAGGTCCCTTCCCTATTCTTATTCTGCTTTTTCCTATTGTGCCGTGGAACAGCGCAGCAAAAGACTGTAATGGTAACTGCAGCAGGTGCAGAGGGTGCAGCTTTCTAACATCATTTTTGCTGTCTCCTCTTCCAGCACTTCACAGAGTTGCTTTTCAAAAGGCAAATGTTCAACACCTTCAGGAAAAAACATAGTAACGCAGAAAAATAGAGATGGAGGAAGCTCAGGAATCATCAGAAATCACACCCTTTTGCAGTGCTGCAAGTTGCAATTCCTCTGGATTCACTGGTTTTCTCTGGGGCTTCTCCAGAGAGCCATCGGCCAGGGAAACCAGAGTTCCCAGGGGACAAGGTGGGCTCTCGGATGGGGTCAGGCTACACCTCCAGTGAGGCTGCAATCTCTTGGCGCCTCGTGGAGATAAATTCCCCAACCCAGTGCCCGCTCAGTTATTCATGAGCAAGGGGATATCCATTTCTCTCAGCCATGTCCTTTTCCTGCTTAGGAGCATGCACAATTTAGCAGCCAGTTAGATGCTGTCTTTCAGCCTAGATTTTATTACTTACTTTCTTTTTTCTTTCTCCCTCTCCATCTTTGGCCTTTCTGGTAACTACTCACACTTGCTTAAAATTAGCTTGGAAGGGACTTTAGTGGGCCTAGCAGATCTTTTACAGGTTGCAACAAGCGTGACCTCACACTTGCACTGCACCCCTAATGGATTCCTATTGATATCTGCAGGCTATCCTCTGCTAAATTAGTGTGTAAAGTCCACAGCAGTGCCATTTGCCAGTATTTTTAAACCTAATTACCTGGGGAAATGAAGCTTTCCATTTACTCTTTCCCCTCTATTTGTTTACCCTTCCCCCACTACATCCCCATAAAGCTTTTGAACCTATAGTATGATTTCTACTATATTTTTCATCAACTAAAAGATGTCCACAATTTGAATTTGCTCACAGTTCTGTGAAAACTGGCAGCTGGATAGAGCAGAAAGATCCACGTTATTGCTGCTCCCTGCTCCCTCTGTATATGTACAATATACCTTGTGGTGCCTCTGCCTTTTGGCCGAGGAAGACTTATATCCTGGCTAACAACGCAATGCAGGTATAGCTCCAAGCCAGCCAGCCACGGCACAGGACCCAGATCTCCAGCCAAACTAGTAGCAGATTCTGGATAGTGCTGGGAATATCATGGTGGAGGAGGTTGGAGGAAAGCACACCTTATTAACTACATCAGTCACAGAACTTATTTTTAATAGTGCCTTCTCCCCCCAAGGCTAGGAATAGTTTCCTTTTCTTCTGCCTTTCCAGACATAATTCCTGTGTCCTTAGCAGCTCCGTCAGTGCTTGATTCTTAGACGCTGCATTCAGTGCGTGCAGCATGGTGCCAAAAGCGGTCATAGGCCACAGAGAAAAGCCATAAAAGTGGAGAAGCTGCTGCTTGGCAGGAGCTGTAATGAATTCATAGGAGGAGTGGAGGCAGGGGAGGAAGCTGGCTTCCACAGAGGTGCTGTAAATGTCCCCTCCACTATTGAAGCTGATCGCCCACCTCCTTTTGCTGTCGTCTCTGGCTCCCACTGGAAATACTTCTTATCCTCATCCACTGCAAACTGGGAGGTGGGTGGAAAACGAGAGGATTAGCAAGAGGACGGTGGACATGTTTTGAAAGGCCAACATTGTGATGCTTCTTGGCATCGGATGCTGAGCTACTTTGAATATCTGGCTGCTTCTTTTGTGCCTGAATGGCAATTGATCAGTCTGAGAAATCTGCTCCAGCTCTGGATACTGGGCAGCAGGGAAATTATTTTCCTTTATTTGCTTCATTTGGCTCTACCCAGACGTTGCTGCACACCCTTGGGAGATTCCACTTATTTCCTACTGAGGGCATGGCGCAGTGTGTCAGCAGAAGACACGCAGCTGTATTCCTTGTACAGCAGGTGAATTTTCTTTGCAATCCTCAGGGCTGTTGGTCACTGTGGATCAGGCTGGGGGAAGTCCTGGGCAGGACATAAAGGTAAGAGGACAGTACCAGGAGCTGAACATACGTCCAGGGGGAATGGTCCATACTGCTATCTGTTGTAGCCGGTAAAGCAGAAGATGAGTCATCTTTTCCTTTCTTCCACAGCAGAAAATCTTGCTGTGTTGCTTGCTGTTTTGCACAGCCTTCAGCTTAAGCAAATAAAATAGGTTTTGATGCACCTGCTGACCAAAAAAGACTCTTCCTCTGGGCTGCTTGCTAGAATATGTGGTGGGGATGAGGGGATATTTCCAGAAAACCTTCGGAGGGTTACCTCAAGTTGCAATGTACTATTGTGACCGGGAGGGACCTTGGAAACTGTCAAAGCTTAATGGATCAGTTGGGGGCAGAGTATTGTTTGATCAAATCTTACGATTTTATTGCAAATTTAGTTTTTTAAAAATCTAGGGTTTTTAATCTGATTTGTGGAAATAGGTAGAAACGTAGGTTGCTTTCTCCTGCATCGAAGATGAGTCTGAAACCAGCAGGTTGCCTCCATTTTCTTGTGGTCTGTCTGTGCAGTCTGTCTGTGGTGGGCCTCTAACAAAGATACCCCTCCCACTTTTCCTTCCCCCTATTCCTGTCCCCCTGCCTATTTTACAAAGGAGAGGCTGGAATTGTTTTCTCCTTGCCCTTGGGAAATCAGGAATAGTCTTTGGAGGCTGTTAAATATGGTAGAGATGACTGGAAGTCATAGGAAGGGAGCCCCATAAAAATCTGAAACAATAAACTCCAACCCAAGTGACACATTCCATTGTTGAATAATATCTTAAAATGGGTAAACTACTGTGAGCACATCTTAGTGAAGAGCATGGTACTCTACAAGCAGTGGCAAACCACCCTGTCAAGAGTGGAGCAGAAGGCTGAAAATTATGTTTTAAAGCCAGGAGGTTGAAAATTTTTGAATTCCCACACTACACTTTCCTATCAGAAAGTGAAATGCTCTCAGAATGAACATTTTTCTTGGGTAAAAATTTATTTCAGCAGAAGTTTGGCATAGGGAAATTTAACTTTGTTGGGTCAGCCTGACAGAAAAATCTGGGTCAATTCAAGCCTCCACAGCTTCTAACAAGGTTGCAGAGTTAGAGCAGACAGAGATGAGGAAACACCTGAGGATAATGTGATGAGCATGGCAGTGAGAAACATGTTTTTTTTCTCAAGAGCTGTGGCTCTTGTTGGAGAGGGGTTTCCAGCCGAACCTGGAGTTCTTCAGTCAGAATTAGCGTCTCAAAGAAGGACTCTAAACCTGAACTGACTGTAGGTGGGTCAAAGATGGCGAGCCTGTGAACTGCCCTGGGTGTAAGTGGTCCCTTCCTCACCAGTTATTTCAGCTCACTGCTCTTTGAGAGGAATAAGAGTTTATGGAAAAGGTAAATTTGGATAAATTAAGGGCTAAACTGACAGCCAAAGAGCTGATGGGGGTACACGTATGTGTGTGGGCACAAGCTAGGTGTAGGTGATAAATTTGTTTAAGGTGATGCCTGGAAAAGGCCCAGCAGGAGCATTTTGAATAACTGAACCTCTGCAGCTCTTACTACCTAGGCTGTTGACTGAAATTTTGGCTCCTGAAGCCAACAGGTACCTGGAGGCTGGTGGCTGTTGTGAGAGTAACAGTTGTCCCATGCATCCTCAAAGAGGTAAACTGGACAGAATAGACTTTGAGGGGAAGGATTTGTGTAGGGTTCACTCATGTCTTTGAAGTCACTGTCTGGAGAGGCTTCCTCAGCTCTGTCAGTGCCTGGCAATGAGTCTTTGGTTTCTGAGAGTTTCTCTCATGCTACACTTAAAATATTGTTATGGGCAAAGATGAACACATTATATTCATACAGAGCCAAAAGCTTAATTAAAATCTTAACCTAATCAAGACATAATAAAGTTATTATTAGTCCGGTTGCAATAATACTAACATTTATAATACAGATTAATACAGAAAAGCCTCATTAATAATAATACTCTTAAACATGTTATAAAAGAAAACTTACTTCCTCTTCTCCAATGCCATCCTCACCTTCTGATGTCCTTCTGAGTTTTGTGGTGGGTGGCACCAGCCTTCTCAAGCAGAGAGGTGGTGGGCTGTCTCTGTGAGTCATCAGTGTCCTGAGTTGTTCACTGGGAGAAAAACAATGTCCATGGTGGAGGTCCCTTCCTCCTCAGCCTGAGTCTGCTTGGGGCTATTTTTATGTTTTTTCTCATCACACTCTCTTTCCTTCTTGGTGGTTTCCAGGTGAAGTTTGAAAGTTGCACAACAGCTTCCCCCAGCCTCAACTAACATAAAGGGCTATTTCTTGTTATGCAATGACTACCTACTCTTGTCATTTTACCATATATGGTATCACAGAGATAAAGCTAGAACAGGTTATACAGAAGTTACTTGACCACCAGCAATTGTTCAAGTAAACTAACACCAGCTCAGGTCAAGATAAGCCTGGAGACATCCTGAGATGCTAAAACCTGTGGTCTTTCACTAACAGTTTAAAAAATTGTATTTACTGGGCTACAACAGTACCTTGACAGATATAGACCTTCAAATATTGTTGTATCCTGTGGCTGCGAGAGAAGGTCCCCAAACACGAGAAGCCATCACGCATAGGGACAACAGCACCCTGTCTGGTGAGTCCATGAGACCTGTGTTCATAAATGCTCATTTTAGTGTTGCTCCTCTCACCCGTCCCAGCAGTGTGATGGAGCTGACATCAATGGTGTCACTCATGGGTAGGGCAGAAACTGCTCCCGCTGACATGTACATCATTGCTAATTTTCTCAGGTGAGTCTCACCACTACAGGGTTGTACTGAGAACTGGTGGGATGTTTTTTTGTCCCAGGATGCAGGGAACTTTTGTCTATTCCTGCTTCTCTTCATTTTTTTTCCCATCACATGTTTGGTCTGTTGAGGTTGTACCATCTTTGGGACAAGAACTATATTCCTTTCTCTTTTCTTTCTTCTTTCTCTGACATATGCTTGTGACTTTGTCTTCAACCTTTAGTCTCAGAGATGTCTGGAGAGAATCAATGCAGCTGATATTTCTGCAAAGGTGTTTGTAACAAGTCATGTTGGCAGGCTTCCCCTTGGGAATGATGAGCAGAGACTCAGGGCCCATTTCAATCACAGAAAGAGTTTTCCCCCCTCCATTAACATGAAAAAATAAGCCAGATGCAAACGAATTTTTTTTTTTTTAATACAACTTCCCTGTGCCTTATACTACGCTTGTCTACAGTGCTAGGCCCACTGCAACTGGTGGTTCAGCTTAGAGATGCTGAGGGTGTCTAAGCGGGTCGGTGTGCACCTGGTTTTCCCCAGGGTGTCAGTCCTTCTGTTCCCAGGGCAGGACAGGGTGTCAGTCTCACACAGGAGTGGTTTTCCGAAAGCAGGAGTGCTGCTGCCACCTCTTGGAGCTGGGAATCAGGGACGAGCCCAGCATGGGAGGCATTGCTGTGGTGCACTGGAAGAGGCCAGCATGTGGGAAGCACAGGGTGGTCAGCTCTTCATTTTGCTCATGCCTTTCCCCTGGTAAACTGTGCTCTAGTGAAAGCCAAGACCTGAAACAGGTTTGATTTATTTGTTCTTATCCAGACCCTCAACCAGCACAGGATCCATACCAATATTTGGTTTTCAAAGGGTACTTTTTCAAGTCAGGTTTTAAAGGGTGTATGTGATGTGGCTCTCTCCAGCTTCCAGGGGTGTCTGTACAGCAGTGCAATGAATGTCACCTTTTACTGCCTGTAAAATGCTATTAAAACGCTTCACTGCTATATGCATTACTGTAAATGCTCCAATAAACGGAGGGATGGAAACCAGGTTATTTTAAAGTCATACTAAATCTGACCTGCTCTCTGCGTAACTAACGTCATTACTTCTCTTCTTCTCCTTTGCTATCTCGGTTCTTAAGTGGTGCTTATCAGCAGAATATCTGTGTGCTATCTAGGAATGCATTAAGCAACAGCTGTTACATGTTTAGGTCTCATCCTGCTCATGGCGGGGGGAAATATGTGTAATTAAATAGGTTTTTTTTAAATACTCATTGCACCGACTCAGTCTCTCCCATGCTTTTTCACAGAAATGCACATGCGGACACACACGTAGAGCTCTCCTTTTATGCTCATGGAGGTAGACCAGAAGGTAGAGAGGTTTATGATAGCTTTTAGTTCTGGGGAAATTTTGCTCCCCAGCATTTGGCTGGCCCCATGCAGACTCTTCCTCCTACACAGAGGGACAGAGTTCATTACTGCTCAAAGGAGCCAAAGGAGAGGCACTGTCAAGGGCAGCCTTGATCCTGATGCCACAGGCTCTTTTAGATAGTTTGGACTCCTGCTACCAAGACCTTTGAAAACAGGGAGCGAAGGTGATTTGCTGCTCTCTGGGAATGTGGTGGCAGCTGCTGCTGTTGCTCATAGTAGCGCAGGCCTCAGAGGGAGCCTGCCATGCTCAAGCCTGTCCATGTCCATCTAAGCATCGAATTATTTTGGGCATTAATGACTCAGAGTGGTACGTTTGAGGCAGGGAAGGGAAGGTTCCTTCCCTCACTAGCACATCGTCTGCTCCAGTGGGAGCAGCAGTAAATATTAGTGGCAGTTTCCAAATTGGGAAGAGCAAAAGTCAGGTTTGGAGGCTCTGGGCTCAGACTCTATGAGGAGCGTAGGGGACCTCCTCGCTGCTCTAGTTAATCCATGATTCTCTGTGATGTGTTCAGGAACAGGAGGTGATGGTTCATTGCAGTATGCAGGAGTAGGTGATAGGGTCTGGCAACACCAGGACTGACAAAAACAGCAAACCATGTTGGAGAGCTCCTGAAGACAGCTTGGGGGTGCGCAGGAGCATGTTCGATAGGCAAGAAACATCTGCTCTCCTGGTTGTGAAGAGGGGCATCTGATGGACCCAGATGGGATTCAGGAACTGGTTTCCAAATGTCTCTCCAGTACCTTCTGTACTGCGGGTCTCTTCTTGGCCAGCCAGAGGAGGCTGCTGATCTTTCCTGTTCAGGCCACCACCAACTGTGAAGGTCACGGAGATGTCCATGAGTTTGCTGGTCCACCCTCTACTGAACTATTTAATCCAATTCCAACCAGATTAATCTCATGATCTCAGGAACATCTCATGATACTCAGGAATGGCCTGTAAACATGCACAGCTGGGATACTCATTTGAGGGAAATGCTGGTGAGTAGGGAGTAGAGGATCTGACTTTCACTAGGACAGAATAGGACTGAAATTGGGCAAGATGGGGTCTGGCTCAGCTTGTGAGTCATGTCTATATGGCACTCAGCTGGGCTGGACAGATAGAGAAGATCCTGGTACATTCAGGTCTCCAAGTGCTCCGAAGATTAAAGCATGTGGACTTGGTGGCAAGTCAGAGACTGCTGCATGGATTAATGTCCTGGGCAATCCCACATGGCATGTAGGGTTGATCTGCCCTTCCTAATCATAAACAGAAGCTAGTGCAATCACAAAGCAAGGTGAGTGGCACTGCTCATCAGCTGTGAAAGGCTTGGAGCTGGAAATGGACATGGCGTGCTCAGACTCACGAGTGCCCAAAGCTGATTTGAGTTTGGCTCAGTGAGAGCTGGGCTGGCATTTGGCTGGAGCCTGAAGACCACATTTGATGGGCATCACCTTATGGGATCATGCAGCAGCACTTTGAAGGGACAATACATGCCAACAGAGAGAGCCACACGGGGGTTTTCCTCCAGCACTCAAAGCTGCAGCAGCAAAACATGCTTCCTAGGGCATATTGTGGCTCCTCCGGTGTGCTAACACCCAGAGCTCATGGGGTGTGTGCTCACTGGTTTGTAATAGATGCAGAAATCTTTTTGTGCATCCTCCTGGCTACAATTCACGTTGGCACAGGTGGTTATTACAGCAGCACCTCTAGGCTCTTCTTGACTGCGCCAGACCTACACAAATGCATTAGGAGAGTCAATCCTTGTTCTGGGGAGCTTATTGCAACCAATTTGAAATGGGTGATAAGGAGATAGAAGGCAGATCCTCTGTCCAGGTATGAATTCTCCATTAACTGCCTTTATGGTAGGAGAGAGAACGAAGAACGTATTTATTATTCAGGCAGGTAAAAGTATCTCAGTCATAGAATGATTGCTCCTTCACTGCACTGTGTTTGTGTGTGTAAACATGTCTACTTTGTGTGTTTCTTTTTGTGGCTCAGATTCAAACACAAAATACGGAGGAAATCTGTGTAAATAACACCAAGGCACTTTCCAGTCAAACTTGTCTAAACGTTTCCTAGCGCCAGCAGACCGGTTCTGCCTCGCAAATGGCGAGGCGGTCTTTGCAACTGACTTGTATACGTGAAATCTTGCCCCCATCTTTGCCTCCAGACATGCTCTGGTTTCCCAGTCGGTTTCAGATGTACATGACGCAGGTCTTGGGCTGGGAAGCTGCCACAACACAAAGCTAATGAGGTGTGCTCTGGTCTGACTAACAGTAAGGCATGGATGGTCAGGGTGACTGAGTGAGTGGCCAAGTCCCCATGGCACAAGGGGGTTTTAAACTTAGGGCTAGACAGGTTGGCATTTAGATTGCCCGTGTCCACATTTGCACGTGAAACTGGCTGTTATGCGGTCATTTAAAGCCATTTGAGCAGCTGCCTGGTAAATAAATGTGGTGTAGAGGCATGCTGACACTGAGAACTCCCCTCTGGAGTCATGAAGAGGGTTCTGGAGCTAGGAGCTTGGCCAGGAGCTGGTCTTCCCTGCTACATTGGCCACAAGACCCTGCGTGCTTATGGAGGAGTGTACCTCCAGTTTTGTGAGACGTTCCTGCGTGCAGCGTGGGAGAACAGACCTGCCCTTGCTGCCTCTCCCAGAGTGGGGCGCAGCCATGGGACTGCTCCTGGGCCTAGCATCTCTGGGAGGGTAAGCTCGGTCCTGGACCCCCTAAACGCACGCATGGTGGAAACAGCAATTCTGAGGGGTGGCATAGGAGGCATCACCTCACCTATGCCACCCAAAGTGCAACAGTGGCAGGCAGCACCTCTCCCTGTTGATCCTTCACATCTTCCTGTGAGACTCAAAGCAAAAGCAGTCTGGTATGACCCATAGCTCCCAGCGCAGAGCAGAGGGTCTGGGATCCACCATGTGTGGCCCTGTGCTTTTGGCCTCCCATTGCCCCACTGCACAAGTGGTATCAAAGGGAGTCTGGGCACAGGGGCCTCCTGCTTCCCAGCCTTTCCCCCTTGCCTCCCCTTATTTTGTCCTGCCCTCCTTTTTTTACCCCTGCCCATTTGGGGTGGTTGAAATGGGAGCTGAGCTGAAAGCTGCCCTGCTGTGAAGGTCCTTGCCTCCCTGAGGCCAGCCCAGGACAGAGCTCAGAGCAGGAACCCATCCTGTGGCACAGGGGCAGCCAAGAGCCGTGTGTTGAGCTGTTGCACATACAGAGCATGATACCAGTGCCGTGGGATCTCTGCAGTCCGGCTGTCGGCTTCTAGCTGGGGCTGAAGGCACCATCTCTGATTTACAAGCACTCTGTGCCCCGGGACCTGTTGCTGGCAGCAAGACTTCTGTCTTGATCTGCAGATGTCCAGCTATTAAGTTCTGCTGGTCCTAAATGCTGGGGAGCTGAGGTACTCTGCTCCAGCTCCTGAAGGAACGGGGCATATATAAATTTGCTGGGTCAGTCACATTTGGGGTCCCTCCTCGGCATCAGGCTACCCCACAACTGTGCCGGCAGGTTGGTTGGAGAGCGGCTGTGGAAGGAATATGCAAAACATTTTTCAAAGGGCCTTCCTTTGCTCTCCAATGATGACCTGAAAAAAATGCTTTATTAAAATGCCTTTTATTAAAGGGGAGGAGGGGGTGAGTAGGGATTGGACTGGAACAGGGTAGCAGGGCAGAAAACTATAATGCAAGAAAGTGGCCCATGGCACATTTTAGTCAATCATTTATGGAAATCATGAAATGATACTGGAGTCAATCATTTATGGAAATCATGAAATGCTGAAGAGGGCATACAACAGCCAATTTTGTGGCATTTTCTATACACAGCCATTGACTGATGCTCCAGTGACTCATTGACATGGCATTTTTCCAGATCTGATAATATCCCTGACTCTGAGCAACTCTCCTACCTATGCAGATTTTTTTTTTTTAAATTCTCAAACATATTTCATGCACCTTTGTGCATAACATAACATTGCTGTATGTGCAACTGCCTATTCTAGATCTCTATCCACTGTTTCTTTGCTTACGTTTGCCTCGGCTTACGATCCTATCAGGTGCTGAAAGCTAAGCAGGACTGATCTGGCAGGACGGGTCAAAGCTTGAGAGGGAAAACTCTGATTAAAGCTGAGTGCTACACCGAGTGGTGACAGCATCTGGGGAGGGATGCGCTCCTTTTGGACAGTCAGCTGGTTGGGTGGGACACTGGGCGTGGGAGTACCATCTTTGTTATGTATTTGACTTGTGGTCATCCAAGTCAATGCACCAGCTGACGCTGTAGGACACTTCCATAGGATCTGCAGTTTCTTCCAGATTCTGGGTTGTCAGCAGGCAGGGAGAAATTTGTGGGCATCAGGGCTGCTTTCACCAAAGGATATATCTTAATTCCAAGAGATAGATGGGTATTGAGCTTATGTTGTCTCTTATGAGTTAGCTAATACAGGCATGTAGACAGAACACTTCAGACTTTGACCCTGGGTTACAGATTAGGGTCAGTCAGTTGAGAACTTAAAGGTGATTATGATTTATTAACCTCCATTTCTCTGTGTTGATCAATCTTGTTATCCTGTTAGCAAGTGTGAATCAACAAATGCAAATTACAAACATGTTTTTTCCTCGGTGCCGACAGCATAGAATAAAACAAGTTTTTGTCACTGCTGGCTCATATCTCACTCTGCGCAGATGCTGATCAGGGCAGGATGTCTTCCATCAGGCCATTGCCTATGGGTACAAGGCATTTGTGATGGATTATTTTGGCACTGCTTCCAAACAAGTTGGAGTCCAAAAAGCATGGGGTAATTGTATGAGAGGAATAACAACTAACTAGAACTTATCCAAAGCTCTTGAACAAACACACGCTTTGAGAGTCCAGCTGCAGTCCAAGAAGATCATTATGAAGCCAGGCATCTATCTTCCCCGACACCACCCTGTGGCTACATACAAGAAACACGCTGTATTCCACAAAATTGTCGGTCGTAAGATTTTCCCTTTGCTTCTTCTAAGGTGGTTGCTGGTGTGGGCTTAAGGGAGGTCTTGTGAGTTCAGGGGATTTTGTTCATGTCCTAAATTTCCAGTCACCACCAGCATAAGGGAATGGGTGGTTGGATGGGACATGACAAAGGCCATGGCACTTGCAAGGAAGTGAGTCCCTGTTCCAAGACTCCTTCCCCAGAGCACAGCTTGCACGTTGACCAGGGACCAGACTGACCAGGAGGGAGGAAGGTGCGAGCCCTCACCCTGAGCACAGCGGAGGGAGCCCAGCAGAGGTCCTGCAACACTCCCATGGCTCTGGCACTGCTTTTTCTCCCCCAAGCCCTTGCTGACAGTGTTGTGTGACGGCGGTGTGGTGCTGCCGCATCCAAAGCTGCCATCTCATGGGGCTGTGCAGAAGAGACAAGTGCAGGAGGGGAGATAGTGCCTGCACAGGGCAGAGGGCAGGGGAGCGAAAAGCAGGCGCTCTGCTCTGTTAGCTCGCTTTCTCCCATGAAGCATTGTACAAACAGCAGAGGCAACAAAATGAGAGATGAACAAGACAAAGTCAGTTATTTACTGCCCTAAAGTAGGGCACAATTGTTCCCCATGGCAAGTTTTCAAGTGCCTTTTGCTTATAGTCTGCTTATAAATGATGCATATGATGTGGCTTCCTCCAGCTCCTGGGGGGAAGGAGAAGGGAGGCTCCACCACAGTGCAACAGATCTCCCTCGTCTAAAGCTTTTGCTGTATCTAAAATGCCATTGAGTTGCTGCACTGCTGTGGGCACTACAGTAAGTGTTCTGATGAGCAGAGGGAGCCGTTCTGCCGGCTTGACCTGTTGTGCGTGTGAAGGACGCTGTTCTGACCACTGACCTCACCAGTGGTGAAGTAGAAGCTGAGACATGTATGTCCTTGGCTGTCCTGGGACTGGGAGAGGTCTCTATCTGCATTGCACAGAGGAGGAGAGAGCAACGAGGAGGTGGATGACTTAGGATGAGACCCAGGAGCTGATGGCACCTCCAGCACTAAGCTGGGGCAGGTGTTTTAGCAAGGATCATGCAGCATGCTGTGAGCAGTTGCAAATGTCTCCTCTGCCCAGCCCAAGCTGCTTCTGAATGAGGTGTTGTGTTCACGCCCTGTGGATGGGGTACTGGGCAGGGAGGAGGAGTGGCTGCTCAGGACTCACACTGGTGAGCAGCAGAGCTGGAAATATATTTCAAGTGTCCTCATGTCACCTCAGGACAACTGAGAAATTCAAGAACGTGCTAGTAAAGGCTGATAGTCTTCTGTTCTTGTGACTGAGGTGGTGGACTTCCTATTCCACTGGACACGACAGTCAGCCAGGCAGTAGTCACTGAGACGGGTTTGACCCATGGAGGAGATCCTAGGTGTGATGGGAGAAGAGTGTGTGAACAGAATAAATGTATTTCCTCAGAAGTATTTTAGAATCTCCAACAATTCACAACTCAGGGACCACTTGTGGTAGGGGGGTGTCCATGTTTAATAGCCATTGGTGGACTTTCACCTCCACGAATTTGTATAACCATCTTTAGATCCCTTTTTAGCACCCGCAGCATCCTGTGTCAAGGACTTCTAGAGATGAACGACATACCCCAGTGCATTAAAAGCAGTTTGAGCTTATTGTTCAGTAGACTCCGGGTGAGCAAAGCCAGGTGAGCAAAGCGACACATTTCCTGGTGGAATCCACCAATTGGACTGGTTGCTCCTGTAGATGAGAGCTCCAGCCAGGCACTTGCTGTGCCTAATGCTGTAGTTTGACACATGCATGAGCATTTCAGGTGCAAAAATCGATATCTATAGCCTCACAGACCTGTTGTGATTTATGTATATGTTGCTCTTGTGGCACAGCCTGGAGGCTGTGTTGCGGTAAGAGGCCCATTGCATCAGGTCCTGCGCAAATACACCCTGAGGCGGTTCCAGAGAGCTTTAACTGGTTCACATCGGGAGCAGGGGACAGACCCTCTGCCATTCTCATGAGATTATAAATTGATATTTTGACCCTGAGGAGGTTCCTGTGAAGTCAAAATTGAGAAGGTGGTAGGCAACTGTCACTTCTTCGCCAGGAAATGGCTGATACGGATGTGTGTGTTTGCGTGTCTGCGTAAAAACAAACATAGGGGCAATAAAGACCAGTGTCAATATTTAGTATTTGCCATGGGTTAGGAACAGCTGCACTGCCAGTGATGGTTGATGTGTGGTGCCCTGTGCTTTGGGAAATAAACTGCATGATGGTGCTTTGCTTAATATGGGCTGATTTGTCAAGTTGCCACTTCTGTCATGCAGGACTTGTGCTGGGAAACTACACGAGCGAGGAAAACTGCCTCTTCTTCAGGTGACACCAACAGATGGATTTTCAGCTTCCATAGGCTTTTCTAGGTCAATGGCTCTTCACATAGGGACTGACAGGGTGGGAATGACCAGGGAGCCATCCAGATCCACCATACCCGGCCCCTCTTTCCTGTCTCCCAGAACAGCACAGGAGAAGCCAAAGGGGCTGGGGAGGCATGAGGGTGACAGGGTCTGGCCCATGCTGGAGCAAACCTCCACTCCCACTGAAATGCCTGTTGGGCTCCTTGGGGCCCTGGGATAGGCTGGGAAGCTTCTGAGGGGATTTGCGCATGTGTCTGCAAGGAATCTGTGGCATCTCCTCCCCGCTGCGATAGCGGGAGCTTATCGGGGGTTTCCTTCGGATGCCTTCACGTCCGCACCAGCAGCAGCCCTCTGGGCTGGGGTGGCTTGGCTCTGAGAAAGCTGACCCAGCTGCCTGCATCCTGGCCTTTCCCTCCCCTGTGGAGAGAGCAAGGACAAATCCCATGTGGCAGTCATTGCTCACCACCCGTGTGAGTCACACCAGCCACTGAATGGTCTTTGGACACCCTGTGGCAGGTGTGATACGAGAGAACACGGTCGTGTGGCCGACAGCCGGGGTTTGGGTAATCCACTGATCATACATATGGGCAATGATTAGTGTCACCAGTTGGTTCCTCACCCCACAAAATATCTGTATCACAGCTAGCAGTGAAGATGGTCTGCCTATGGGTCTAGCATCATCTCTTAAAGGGTTTATAGGTGTTGCTTATGAGAGTGGCCTATATGGATGCAGCCCACCCTCAGACATCTGGTGGCTGTGTTGACTATCGGCTCAGCCTTGCTCTAGCAGAGCAGAGGGAGCAGGCATGGCTGTGCTCGTGTCATCACCCCCTGCTCTGCTTCTGCTCTTGGGTCTGTTAACACAGGCTCGTGCCTTTTTGGTGCTGCTTAGGGGGATGCTGGGTTGGTGGGTCCTGCAGACTGTCCTGGACTGGAGCGTCTGGAGGAGGGATGAGGCAGAGGAGACGGCATGAGTTGAAGCATGAGGGGTTTTCTTGGTGGCACCATTTGTAACAGCGAACTCGTTGCATCCTGAGGGGAGGACGCAGACATGCTGTGCTGTCTCTTGGGTGCGGTCAGAGGCAGGGAAACGTTCAGATCAGCATGCTGGCTCCATCAGAGTCTGCAACTTCAGGACTTCATTGAGCTTACCCAGTGTCTGCCCCCCAGCCTGCAGCTTTTCCCCTTTAATCTCTCCTTTCAGAGCACGGGTGTTCACTCTCCTCCAGGAGAAAGCCTGGCTCCTCTTATCTCCAGGGTGACGATGCCCTGTGAACCTTGTGGTTTCCCTGGCTTTCGTCTTATCTGTGGATTGAAAGAAGACCTGAGCAGGCAGCTCAAAGCATGGCGAGAGCGTTTGCACCCCCAAACCCACTGCTCTCTACCTGGGTCTGGGGCAGCCCTGCAGTGGGGTCCCGGGGCACGTGGGGGATGCTCCCACATGCAAGGGTATGGTGGGAGCCTGGCCCTGAGCAGGTCAGGAGAACAAGATGCTCATGGGTCAGGGATGGGGCAGGGAAAGGGGGATGACAACAGATGAGGAGCTGGCAGGATCTCAGTGGAAATCCCATAGGTACCCCAAGTCTCTTTTGGGACCTGAGGTGCCCCTGTGCCTCTGTTTCTCTCTCTGCTAAATGCCCTATACGCATGCATGGCAGAGGCTTCCAGGGCTTTGTCCAGATGGAAGCCAGTGAGGTGCCTCAAAAGCCATCATGCTTAGCTGTGTATAAAAATGATCCAATTCTGTCTGGAGAGCCAGATGGAGGGCAGGAGGGGAGGGTGGCCCAATATGGGGTGGGCAGGTCCCCAGCCCGGGGAGCCCAGGCACACTCTGTTGTGTTGCCCAACAATGGGGCCAGTGCTGCCCCAGGTGACCCCTTCCTGGGCAGCCCTGCTCTCCCCCTAATGACCAACAAAAGCCATGTAATTCCCCTCCTGCTGACACCACCGCCTCGTGGATTACCTCTGGCTGAGCAAGCTTTAGCCGTCTGGGGCAGGGAGGCACCATGCCCTCGGGGAGTGAAGCAGAGGGCTACAGACCGGAGCAGCATCCCACCATCATGCCACCACATCCCTCCGTCGGTCCCTCCAGCTCCCACTTGTGCCCGGCATGGTAAGAGCTAGCCTGGTTCCACTGGGAAGGAGCAGGTGCGGGTGATGTGCCTTTGGCCAGCTTCAGGGCAAGGGGCGATGGTGTGCAGGGTGAACTGAAAGGCCGGGGGGGATGGTGTCCTGGGAATGGGGAGCTGGGTAATAGTACGGAAAGCAAAGCCACCTGCTGAGGGACAAATATCTGGGGTGTCTGCCACTCGCTCAGTGCCTGCCATCCGTAAAGGAGAGGAGGAGTTAGACCACAACCATTAGATGTGAGACCATAGGGTGCAGGTGCTCTAGAGTACCTCAAGTGGGGTCTGTCCTGGACAGCTAAGGTCGTACCAGTGTTGTACTGGTCTCTCTGACCTGGCCTCACTTCCTAAAGGGGCCTGGAGATGTCTCGGTGCCATGTTCATTTGGTCTGACGGAGGGGCAAGCTGTCCTCATCCACGGTGAGGAGCTCCTCTGCTGTGCTGTCTGCTCACGCTCCTTTCAGCCTCTGGGGAGAAGTTAATGCTCCACCAGCAGGGCTGAAGCTAATGGAGTGGCGACATTCCAGCTGTTGATTAGCGCAATTAAGAGATAAATGAGCTCCTGGGTGCAGAGGAAACATGTGCACTGTCAAACTGAGCGAGAGAAGTTATTCCTTGCAGAAGCATGACTGCCCTGGAGTCCCTGGGCACTCATCCTTCCCAGGGCTGCTCTAGTAGGACCCAAGGGGTTTATTCTCCTGGCTCTTCAGTACTATGGGTATCCACACCAGCACAGCTAGTGGGTCTTGACTGCCAAAACTTTCCTCTCCAAGCTGAGGCTATTATTACTAGTGCAGAAAGTGCACCTGCCTTAGGGAAGAAGTGGGTTTGGTTTAGCAGGTGGTTGCTTAATGCGTGGTGGAAAACATTGTAGGGTCAATGTTGAGTGAAGTTTCAACCTGTAAGCACATCAAGGTAAACATCAGGAGGCAGTGCAAAGCTAAGTGTGAGCCGCTAACACTCTTCTAACAAAAACGTTATAGGAAAATTTTATGGGATAGCACCTGTAAGAAATGGGTTAACTCATGACTGTGATGGGGTTTTGCTGGCACATGAACAAATGGCTTTGAGAATTCAGCTGGAAATTAGAAGAAAGTCTCTAATCTCCAGAGCAACAAGTTTTGGTAACAGCCTTCCAGCAGGAGGAGTTGGGGCAAGAAGCACTTACTCCTAAAATGGAGACTGGCCTGGTCATGAAGGGGATGTGGTGTGGCTGCTTATGCTAGTAGGGGACTGTATTTGGTGAACCCAGAGATCCTGGGGAGCCCTGCAGGTAAATGCGACTGTGCACATATGAACAGGTATCGTGGTTTAACCCCAGACGGCAGTGAAGCACCACCCAGCCTCTCGCTCACCCCCCCAGCTGGGATGGGGGAGAGAATCGGAAGAGTAAAAGTGAGAAAACTCGTGGGTTGTGTTATCACAGTTCAACAGGTAAAGCAAAAGCTGCGCGCACAAGCAAAGCAAAACAAGGAATTCATTCACTACTTCCCATGGGCAGGCAGGTGTTCAGCCATCTCCGGGAAAGCAGGGCTCCATCACACGTAATGGTGACTTGGGAAGACAAACGTCATCATTCCAAACATCCGCCCCTTCTTCTTTCTTCTCCCAGCTTTATATGCTGAGCATGACATCATATGGTATGGAATATCCCTTTGGCCAGTTGGGGTCAGCTGTCCCGGCTCTGTCCCCTCCAAAATTCTTGTGCACCCCCAGCCTACTCGCTGGTGGGGTGGGGTGAGAAGCAGAGAAGTCCTTGACTCTGTGTAAGCACTGCTCAGCAGTAACTAAAACGTCCCTGTGTTATCAACACTGTTTTCAGCACAAATCCAAAACATAGCCCCATACCAGCTACTATGAAGAAAATTAACTCTATCCTAGCCAAAACCAGCACACCAGGTCATGCTGGGCAACTGGCAGATCTTTGCACTCCAGCCCTTGCCTCATGTGGTTGCTTGCACTCGCTCAAGATCACCACATCTGGATGCAGGGAGGGAGGGCCATCCAGCTCCATGCTGGAGCTGACCACTCCACGTCCCAGTGCAGACACTGGAGGGAAACTGCCAGCATCCAGCACCACTCATAGGTCTGGCCTCAGATACTTATTTTAGGTGGGGATGAATTGCCCTTTGGAGCTGCCTGTTGTTCTCTGCTGATCATAAAGCGGAGGGTGACAGGCGCAGGCTGACACGGTCAGTTTTGTGTGCTGTCAGGGCAGTGGTGCTCTGCCCTATAGGACTCATAGAAAGGTGTTTTTTGCTGTTACACTCCTTGAACATTGGCGGATCACCTTTCTTTAATGTATAAAAATGCCCAGAGGAACCGTAAAACTGAAGAGTTCTCACATTTTCAGCAGCCAGCGGAGGAACCCATCTGAACACTTTTAAGAGAGAAATTAATGTCTCAGTGCCATCTTGTGGAATGATCTGTATAAAGGACAAGCAGCAGCAAGAGGCACATCCAGTGATCCATGATGCCATCCTAGAAGCATGCTGGAGTTTTAGGGAATTTGGTGGTAATATCAGGGTTTATGCTGCAAATATTATCACCAAACCAAAGATTTCTATTGCAAATTGGGATTGCCTTTTTCGCTGAGAAGTCTGCAAGTCCATGGGAGCCCGGTGTTCCCAGAAAATGCCTGTCCATTTTTCAGCCCAAATTAGAATATGGAGGTGCCTATAGTTAATCCTTGAACGCAGGAGACAAAGCCTTTCAGAGACACAGCAGCTTGCTTGTTTGCCCACAGGGGAGGAATCCACTTGGAAGGCTCCCTGAGATCTAGGAGTGAAAAATGAAGTTGTAGGTCCAGTTGTGGGGGATACTGACCCACTCACACCTCATCCACCTGAGAAAGACTGTGAGATCTCCAACACCTGCTGATGCCAGGACCTCAGCTTTTACACGTCAGCTGGAAATTATCATGTCCAGAAGAACCTTGAGGCTCTTGCCACCACCCTGACCTGGTGCTCCAACGCCCATGTTTGTGTGCTCCACCAATAAGCATTTGCATGGCAGAGAATGAAGTGACCTGGAAAGATTTATCGGCCACTTTTTCTGTGCCACAGCATGGCTCACAGACTCATAGGATAAAAAACCTTCCCACCTAGAAATATGCTGTAGGAACACCCTTGCCAGCAGTGTGATTATCATCCGTCATGATTAGATGGTCCTTAGTATCAGAGACAGACTAGTAAATTACCACATATTTAGCCAGGCGTTCACTGAGGTCAATAGCTAATCTGTTGCCGGAGGATGGCTTACTCCAGTCCATAAAACCCTTCCCTGACACAAAATAAACAATAATCTATGGAGCAGAGAGGAGAATCGGCTTCCCAGGTTCTTCCACACAGCTGCTCAGTGTCCTGTGGGTGAAAGAAAAGCTCATGAACTTTTGCAGAGCAGCAGTGCAGAGGGAGGCAACACCAGGGGCAGCGTGAGCTGCGTGCTACGTCTCATCGGGGCAGCTGCTGGCAACCTCTGCGGAGCTGTGCACCATGTCCCCTCCAGAGCCACACTGAGAAGCTGCAGCAGGCTGAGTGGAACGCAAAGAAAACCAGCAAAGAACCAGACAAGGCTCGCAGAAAAAGGTCTTGGGTGTCCCGTGGGCTAAAGCTTTTCAGTGATTAAGCAAAGGTACTAAAACCTTTTCACAATGGAGAGGTAAGAGCACTTGGTGAGCAGGGAGATAAGCAGAGGAAATCAGGAGGTGGAGGAGGAATCAGGACAGTGAGGGATCTGTTCTGGCAGTCAGATGAGATTGAAAGTCTCCAGGGACCATTACTGAGAGTGGTCTCTCCTTGCCCCACATGAGAGGACAGACTGGGGTGGTGGCAGGGATGCTCTCCGCTAGTGTGATGGGGGCTGCAGACACAGGTGCATTCAGCAAGAGCAAATATTCAACCTGAAGCGATGCTCAAGGCATTGTGCTCTTCCCAGCTGCAGACAGCAGAGCACACCAGCTCCAGGCAGAGCACCCTCACCACAGGCTGGGCATCCAAGTAGTCCTGCAAAGCACAAGCAAATGGTCCTAACCCCACCTGTTAAAAAAAATGGCACCAAACCACCAGCCAGTGGGTTACAACACAGAGCACAGACAAAATTCCTGTTCAGTTCCTCTGGAAAAGGTTATGGAGAAAGACAGGCTTTAGGAGCACACCAAGGCTATTTACAGCCCCACCGCTCTGGAGTTAGGCTGCTCCTGGGCAGAGGCACAGCGTCTGCCATGCCCCGTAGCAGAAGCACTGCATCCTTAGCATATAGTTTTGAAAGGATGGCATGTGTGTGGGGGAAGACTTTGAAGCTAGCTGCCACTCTATTGGCTTGTTCATCATTAACCAAATGAATAAAGGTGTCTGGGGCATGAAGGGAGGGTGCCAAGTCTCAAAGGGCAACTTAGCTCAGCGCAATGAAGTGTGCTGTCACAACAGGAGCTCCCGTGGCTGCAGGCTGGACCTGGAGAGCAAAATGCTGGAGAAGTTTCAGAAGGCGCTCACGATTCGCAGTGGCACCATCAGGGAGCTGCTGGCAGAAGCGCTGGGGATGTACATCCTCATGGTAAGGAGGAGACGGGCCCAGACGTGTGAGTCTGTGTGTGTGCGGGTGTGTGTGCGCAGGGCGGGTGAGAGGGTGAGCGTCTGCAGCAGCAATTTGTAAGGTCAGTGGTTTCCTACCACATCCGCCGGGTTGCTTAGCAGCTGGTTGCTACTGCTCACCCCGCTGCTCTGGTGGGGTGGCAGCTTGCCTTCGGGTAGACCATCAGTCAAAAACCTTCCGGAGCAAAAAAGCAATGCGAAGGGTGGGAGATGGGTGCTGGGAGAGGGTGAAGCAGGTGGCGATAAGCTGCTGTTTCAGTTCTCTTCTAGGAGAAAAACGAGGAAGAATCTGGGAATGAAACCAAAGAGCAGTGTCTGGTCAGATGGGGCAACCAACGCTCGTGCCAAACCCCCTGAAAGGTCCCATGCAGTGAACTGAGGCTTTTCTTCCTGCTGTGCCAGAGGCGATGGTGTGGTTGGGGGGTCCTGCACAGGTTTGGGGAGCAGGACCCACCTCCTCTACCACCGACAGCCTCTGTGAAATCAGAACAGCGTTCATCCATCTTCCTCTTGGGGTTGCCAGGGTAATGAATGCCTGTGAAACTCTCTGGAGCCACAACCCACCATTAGGAAATGTAATTACCGGGTGTAAAGCATGCCAGGATTTCACTTTTGGTTTTCTTACGCTGGCAAATGAATAGTGCTTATCCAAATCATACAGAAACTCCCCCCTTGCCTGAGGGATTTGTTTCACGTAGAAAAAGTGAAGTGGTTTTGAGCTCTTGGGCTGCTTTGGAGGTGTTTGGGGAGAGGCCGAGGAAGGCTTTGCAGTCAGAATTGATCCCTGGTGGGGGTGAGGTGCCCACCGGGACCAGAGCCTTCATGTGTTGGACCAACATAGCAAAATGAGATCCTCCCTCTGAAAAGGTCCAGTAGCTGTCTGTGCCAACTCACTACACCTGGGCTTAGCTTGCAAGCGCTTGTGGGCTGAGAGAGATGCTTTGGACTGGACCAAGGCTGGCATGGAAGGGCTGGGGATAACCCAAATAACTCATACTTGGAGATTTGCACAGGAGGAAGATAAGATTTGTGTAAGCATGGGGACCTTTTGACACAGCTGTCTGTGCAGATAAAGGTGCTAATTTTCAAGGGTAACAACTGCATGTGCAAAGAGGGCTTGCTTTTCATCACATCTTATTGCACATCCAGCTCCTTGAAGTTCACTCCTTACTACACAGGTACTTTTGCACACATTGGAAGTCAGAGTACAGACATTTGTGACTCCTGAGCAGGAGCTGAGCAAACCATTTTCCATTCCCTTTGTGTTTTGGTGGTGGAAGTTTCCAGGTGATAAAGATCAAGTTCAGAGGTGTCCTGCCAGGGCTGTCTCTGGGAAGCAGCGTGAGAAGGAGACTTTTCTCCGCACTCTGACAGTCCAAGGCAGATTTTGGAGCCTGAAGCTCACGTTGGCTCTTGCCTCACTGATCCCCATGAGGGAATAGAGTAGGAGGAGGGACACTGCACACAGAGCCCCATCAAGGGCTGGCCACAAACAGCATCCAGCATCTGAACGTAGCATCTAGCATCCAACTCTTCAGCAGCCCCCTGGCCCTTACTGCAACTGGGAATGTGCTGGATGCATCTCCAGGACGCCTGGATGGCTGCTGTCTGGATGATAGCACTCAGCCAGGGCCTCTTGATTTAATAGGCAGGCAATGTTCATAAAGTAGGGAACCAGGCAGCGGGAGTAAACAGCACAACGGGTAGGGAGGCAGGAACAAAAAAAGGCTATTTTTGGATTGTGAGAATAGAGGAGGAGACCAGAGGTTTGGATCTGTGCTGAAAAACAGATTCTCTGGCCTGTCCTGTGTTTTTTTGAGGATAGTGCTCTTCAGCTGCAACAGCCATGTCTCCTGCCCTGCACCCCTCTCTCTGCACCTGCACGCTGTCCTGCAAAACCTGTGCCTTATGCATTTGGCTTCTCTTGGGTGTGGCTTTGGATGATCTCAGAGATGAGTAGGCAAAGTTTTTATAAGGGTGTTGCAGATGCTGCGGGACATCCCAGACACTGCTTTTTGGGGCTTTTGCTGAGGCAGACAGAGAAGGGCTCACACCATGGAGGCTGTAGCCCCGTGCAGAGCACAGAGTGTGGTCTGTGTATGCGAGAGAGATAAGAACAGTGTCTCTGGAGAAGAGGGGATTTTGGTGATATCTGAAAGGGAAGAGGGAGAGCAGACGCATGAGATAAAATCTGGATCCAGGCAGAGCAGCCAGTAAAGATCTGAGTCAAAACAGGAGAGGCCAGAGCAGAAGTTTAGATGCTGGAGAACACACTCACTTTTTTGTCTTGGAGGGACATGTCACCCTGGATAAACATCGGTGCAGTCCAAGGAAGAGGATACACCCTCCAAGCCCTAAGTGATTTGTGAGGCAGAGACCTCAAGAGAAGCTTTGTCCTTCTCCAGATTTCAGTGTAAGAGCTGTGCAAAGAACTGATTTTTCCATTCTCTGACCACATTAAAAAAGTGAAATAGAATTTACTTTCAGGCCAGAGCAATTACTTGAATATGTCTTTTCCTGCTGGAGAGTGTTTACTTTTCTTTTTAATTTTTTTTCCCAGTTCCCCTTCAGTCACTAAAAAAATATTGAAACTTTGGCTGTTTTCAAACTGAAAGTATATGTGTTGAAAGGAAAAATAAAACCAGAATTTCCTTCCTTGTTTTTTGCTGCAATAAGTTACCAAAATTAGAGCTGAGTTTGGCAAATAGCTATGTGCTGCCCAAATTACATTTTTAGTCAATAAATTTCACATCAGGAAAAGAAAGACAACAAGAATTTGCCTGCCCTTCTTCCACCCGGCTGGGGTACCGCCTCCGGGAGGTCTGTGGTGATGCTCCCCTGGCTCTTGTCCCTGGCTTCAGGCACAGATGCCCTTACCACGGCTGTATGAGTGATCCCAATCGAGCCTGGGACCTTGGTGCGGGTGTCTGGGGTTTGTCTCCCTTGTACCCAACCCAGACCAGAGTGTCTGATTTGGTGTGATGGTCACCAACGAGGAATAATCCAGTTAGTTAGCCATTCAATTTTTGCAGAGGAGGATCATTCTCACTTCATCTCCTGACCATGGGCACCTTCGAGTCTTCCTGTCTTTGGGAGTTTATTAGTATTGCAGAAAAAGTAGCAAGAAGCTCAGTCCACCACAGCAATAACACTACTTTTAACACTCCTTTCTCTCTTTCCATGCACCAGGTGTTTGGCTTGTCTTCTGTGGCACAAGTGGTATTAGGAAGAGGAGACTTTGGGCAGCATCTGAGCATCAATTTGGGATTCGGCATTGGTGTTACCTTGGGCATCCATGCGGCTGGAGGAATCTCTGGTGAGCAGGATGCTTGAGCGTAGGACATCTCTATGTCGCGTAACGGCCACATGTGTCAAGGCAGCAGGAGTGGGCTGTGGAAGGGCTGGTGATGGCAAGGCAAGTCAGGGCAGTGCCCTCCCCAGAAAAAAAGGCAGTCCTAGGGTCCCCAAGCAAGAAGAGCAGATCAGGTCTAGTGACCGTGACCATGGTCAGCCTTGTGACCCAGTGATCACAGCCAAGTCTGCAGGGGGAGGCAGGTCTGAGGTCAAGCCAAGGAGTTGCGTTGGTGTGGCAAGGTCAGGAGAAGCAGGGGACAAGGCAGGCACAGCATACCTACAGTATGCTGACCCCAAACATGTGTTCTGAGATGAGACAGGGGCAAGTGGGACAGGGAGAGTGGTGGAGGAGTGGCCATGCCCTCCCATTGCGGTCAGCAGAGCCAGGTTTCAGCAGTGCCCCCGTTAGGCGCTTGGGATATGCCATCATGGCCCAAGGAGACAAGGAGCTCTGAAAACATGCTGCCAATCTGACCCATGGGGAAGTAAATCATTTATTGCAAAGGAGAGCTTACTGCTGATGTTGCAACAAGGAATGGTATGCAAATTTTCTCCTTATCATCCAGACCCATGCGCACACATCCCATGCAAACTGAGAAGGTGGTGTTTCAGGGCCATGGGGTGGTATCTCTCACATGACAGAGCACTACCTTTGCCTTGTGCAATTTCTGCATTCATTTGCACCAAGAGAAGAGATTAAGGGCTCTAGTGGGCAGAAAATTAAAGCAAGTCCTTGCTATTGAACTGTTGGAGCAGAGAGAGGTCGAGGGAGGTGATTCTGCTGCTCTACTCTGCTCTG
>VYZW01061509.1:118867-141187 GCA_013401315.1 Balaeniceps rex | reverse complement strand
GTGCTTAGTTGCCGACTGGGGCTAAACCACGACACCTCTGGAATGGGGCAGGTGAGTTCTAGTGATGAGCAATAGTTTCCATGGGCTTCCTTTGGGGATCACAGAGAATCCCACTGCCTATGGTCCTTCAAACTCAGTGAAGTTTCCCTTGCTATTTTCAATTTTACGTATAATCAATCTCGGTATAGTTTGGATCCCTAATACTTAAGGTATTGCAGCCAGGATTTTGGTTCTGCCCATTACAATTTTAAGCTAGATTTTGAAAACTTCATGCTACTTACAGTTTCAAACATTTTTGTCCATTCATGCTGGACTAATTTACATGATCTAAGCACAAGCATCTAGGATTTCTCCCAAACTGTTCCACTATTTTTCAAAAGGAACCCAAAATCTAGGATCACATTTGGGATTTCTTCTGTGGGGAACAAAACCTTGGGACATCAGTGCTGATAATCCCATGAAAGTGGATAGGAACTGCACAGATTCTCTAACTGCTATTGGACAACAATCTTATTTTTTTATACCTGACCAGAGACGATTACAAATTCCTTCAGATTACATGAGTAGAGATAGTAGGGTATTTTCTTCTCTTTTGTATGCTAACGCTGTCAGGTATTACTTAAATATTAAACCATGCAGCTGACTGAAATTCCGTTCAAGTTCCTTATCCAAATTGCTATGGCTGTTATTTTAAAGTACATCTCCTGAACACTGTAAATAGCAAGCATTGTTTATTGGGCTACAGTTCCTTTTCTGGTTTGAACACTTTTCTAATGGGAAAATTAGCTGTAATATGAGCTTTTGCTCAAGAGTGAAATTAAAGACATTATTAAATTTTCTGAAGCAAAATATCTACAGTACTGTCTTAGCCTTTTGTTAGAGAAGAAAGCTGTACCTAGTAATGTGCATTCTTTCTATTTTCCAGCAAAGAAAATGTGCTTAAATTCATCTTCAATTTTCTTCATATTATCTGAGACACTTCTGATAAATGTTAGGGTCAGGAAAAGAATTAAAGTTCACCTGTAAAATAGCTTTGAGGCTTGGAATGGCCATCCCTTAATCTCTGCTGTAATCTATTCCTCTTCCTTATTCCTAGTAATACTCGTCATTTACAAGCCACATCATTCTTTCTTCTTCTTAAATGTGATATTGCAGAGCTCTGGCTAAGATTAGATGCTCTGAATGACAAAGCAGATCAGTGGAGACTCTCACTGTACAAAGTTAAGTCATATTGTATTTGTTTGGGAAATTAATCTTAGAATTAATTTTAGAACCAGTACCTGAAAACCCTTGAGTTACAGGTACCTTCAAAGTAAAGTGATGTATTAAAAGGTAAAAAAATCAGGCAAAGCAAATATGAAAAATGGAAACCTGTGAACACATTTGTCCTGGAAGGTATATTTTAGGAAGGGTAGAGCAAATATTAAAAATTCACTGTACTAAGCTTAATCAGCTAATTAAAAAAAAGAGATAACTTTTTTAGCAGATTTTAAATTATTGGTGAAATATACAAATTCAAAATAATGAGACATATTAAAGATGTGATATTATGGCCAGCTTTGTAATACCTTTTAAAATACATTTTAAAATGCATTTTTTTTCATATGGAATACAACAAAAATGTCCTTTCTGTAGAGTCCAAGTCACAGCACCGTAAAAGAGCAAGAGTATCTTCCCTGTAGGGTAAATCCTGTAGTCATGAACATTTCTAGTGACTCACGCAGTGTATTTTCTAAACAGGAAAAAAGCTGGGAAGCTAGGGCAAAGACAGAAATACTACCACTTGAAGCTCTATCGCTTCCATTAATTTTCATGCAGACTTCTGGTTGTTCACTCAGTTCAATCTCAGGCAAAACATTTCACAAAAAAACCCCTTCTCTTTCATCCCAATTTAGGAAAGCCCTGGCTAGGTGGTAATTCTGGAAAAATTTTGTAAGCTGGAAGCCATGCAAGTCATGGTGTAACAACTCATCAACTGCCAAAATCCTCAAGCCATGTGGTTCCCCTAGATAAGGGCAGCTTGTGACAGAGTTTTGTGTAAAGATGACAGCATGCATCTTCCTGGCACTTTATAACAAGAACTTCAGAAGAGAATCCCATCTTAGTGGAGGCTGAAAACCCCAGAAAAGAATAGAGTTTCATGGCAATGCTCACTTACACAAGCAACAGGCGAGAGGCAGATCAAAGGAGATGACAGAACTGATGATTTGTGCATTCTTCTATGTAGAAAAAAAGGAATTCCAGTGATGTGAAGGAAAAGAGCAAAAGCTAAGGGTATCCAAAGTGGGTTTAGGAGAGAGGTATTTAAAGTGACAACTGTCAATAATCTCATGGAATGTAGGGCCATGTATCAATAGGTAGAAACAGGAGTAGGTTTAAAAAAGGATACGTAGATTAAATTATACAATCGAGGTTAATGGAAAGAGTTCAGGAGGCAACAAGAGAAGGAATGGAGGTAGAAGTGAAGAAGGTTCATAGCCAACAGGAGATTGGGCTAAAAGCATGAACAGAGAAATTAAAGGCTCAGAAATAAGTATTTTCCCAGTATTACCTTTTCTACTTAAAATATTCTTGTAAGAAGATGCTATGCAATGGTCAGTGAAGCCCTCTGGGTTAAGACCTCCATTACAAGTGTTTTACACTTTGGCCCAACAAACTATTTCACCCGAATACTTTGCATACTCTTCTTTTAAAGCTCATAAATATTTGGAAGAGTCTGATGCCTGACTGGATAACCGAGAGGAAACATAAAGTTTAAGTGTACATGGGTTTTGGTAACATTTAGCTGAATACAAGGGATAGGCGCAGATTGGTAGATTAGAAATGCAAGCCCAGTTGATCAAGTCTCTCTTGCATCCTCGAAAACCTGAAAACTCACCAACAATAGGGGAGTGGGGAATGCAGAATAGAAGTAGTAGTCTCGGCCTATACAAAACATTGACCTGCTGATTAACAAGAAAGAGAATTTTAGTTGAAAAAAAAGACAAAAAATCAATTTATATTTTGTTAAATACATGTGGGTAAGTGACAATAACATCTAGAAAGCCTTGAAGTAATAAAAATAGTAAGAACAACATTTCATAGTTGCAAAGTATAAGAAAGAACCTCCTGACTAGCAAAGGCAAGGGCAAGAAGACCTTCAATTGGACATATAGAAGCAAAGGTGTTAACATGCTTAATTAGTTCATTTCAGCAGATTTCATTCTGAGTCATTCTAATTAAGATGGTGAAAAGGGAAGCTGAAGATGAGTTTCTCAAAAAGTATTGCTACTTCAGGAAAACTATTTCTTTTAAAAATGTGCATAAGGACATAGCTTGATTTCTTTAGTTTTTTGTAAAAAAGCATTCTTCCTAAGCTAATGTTGTTGTGAATTGAATTTTATCTAGTTACATTAAATTGTGGAACAGTATTTGTGTCCTGTAAGTAAAAATCACTCTATAAATGTATTAGCTACCTTAGTGAAATCCAGAAATGGCACTGCTATTTTAAACAAAAAGCTGCCTAAGGTACCCCACAAGTAAGAATAGAACTGCCTATGATGACCGTTGATATATCCTATTTTCAGTTCACCATGAATGACCACAGTAGAATGATTGTACTCAAAAACATTAAAAAGTCCAACTCCAAAGTGAGGCTTGAAGCAGCCTCTAATTTTATGGTGCAAACCTGCATTGAAAACATTAGAGAACTACAATATGGAAAATTCCAATATTTGGCAAACCAAAAAAGCTTGATTGACACAGTGAAACTAACATGCACATGAAAAACTAGAAAATATCTGATTATATTTTGACACAGATCAAGAATTAATGCAATATGACATAAAACCTAGACAAAGGTACAAAATACTATTCTGTAGCTTGCCAAACATAAAAGTGCCTTCACTTAGGCTCATGTTTATTTTAAGCGTTTTTTAACAACAATCATCTTAGAAAAAGGTATTACAAATGCCTTACTTCTGGACATGAAGAAACACTGCTTGATAGAGAATTGCTGTTTCTCTGACTTGGCCAAGCATTATCATTAGTTTTTCACCTGTACTTTTGTCCTGGTTTTGGCCAGGTTAGAGTTACTTTTCTTCCTAGTAGCTGGCATAGTGCTGTGTTTTGGATTTAGTATGAGAATGCTGATAACACACTGATGTTTTAGTTGTTGCTAAGTAGTGCTTAGGCTAGTCAAGGACTTTCTTTTTCAGCTTCCCATGCTCTGCCAGGTGCACAAGGAACTGGGAGGGGGCACAGCCAAGATAGTTGATCCAAATCGACCAAAGGGCTATTCCATACCATATGACATCATGCTCAGTATATAAACTGGGGGGAGTTGGCTGGGGGGCAGCGATCGCTGCTCAGGGACTGGCTGGGCGTCGGTCGGCGGGTAGTGAGTGGTTGCATCACTTGTTTTCTTTTCCCTGGGTTTTGTTTGTCTCTCTTGTTCTCCTTTTCATTGCAATTTTTATTACTACTACTACTACTACTATTATTATTATTATTTTATTTCAATTATTAAACTATTCTTATCTCAACCCGTGGGTTTTCTTACTCTTGCCCTTCCAATTCTCCCCCTCATCCCACCAGGGGTGGGGGGGGGAGTGAGCGAGCGGCTGTGTGGTGCTTGGTTGCCAACTGGGGCTAAACCATGACAACTTTTATTCTAAATTAGTTTTGTTTCAGTATTCTTGCTATCTTATTGGGGTTAGGAATTCTGCAGACTAACCTTGTAGCTGTTGCACTCAGTTTTTTAAAAGAATGATTTAATTTTATCTCCAGGTGTCTTTAATCCTCTTTTTTTTGTGTGGTTGCTTTAGTCTTAGACAGTGAAACAATGTATTTGATCTTCTGGAGAAGACAGCCCTGTGACATACCTTACCTCTCTCTATTTGCATGACCCAAATCCTTCATAATACTCTGTTTTCACCAGGGTGTGTTAAACTTTCTATTACAAGAAACTGGGATCTTCAACATACTTGATCATACGACCAGCCTGGCTGAACAGGGAGCTCTTGCTGAGACTCAGGAGAAAAGGAGAGTTTACCACCTTTGGAAGAAGGGGCAGGCAACTCAAGAAGAGTACAGGGATCTCATTAGGTCATGTGGAGAGGAAATCAGAAAGGCAAAAGCCCAGCTCGAACTCAATCTGGCCACTGTCATAAGAGATAATAAAAAATGTTTGTACAAATACATTAACAACAAAAAGAGAGCCAAGGAGAATGTCCATCCTTTATTGGATGTAGAAGGGAACATTGCCACCAAGGATGAGGAAAAAGCTGAAGAAGAAGGCTTAATGCCTTCTTTGCCTTAGTCTCTAATAGTCAGATCAGTTATCCCCAGGGTATTCAGCCCCCTGAGCTGGAAGACAGAGATGGGGAGAATCAACCCCCCATNTAATGCCTTCTTTGCCTTAGTCTCTAATAGTCAGATCAGTTATCCCCAGGGTATTCAGCCCCCTGAGCTGGAAGACAGAGATGGGGAGAATAAACCCCCCATAATCCAGGAAGAAGCAGTTAACAACCTGCTATGCCACCTGGACACTCACAAGTCTATGGGGCCAGATGGGATCCACCCGAGAGTACCAAGGGAGCTGGTGGGGGAGCTTGCCCAGCCACTCTCCATCATCTGTCAGCAGTCCTGGTTAACAGGGGAGGTCCTCGACGACTGGAGGCTTGCCAATGTGACGCCCATCTACAAGAAGAGCCAGAAGGAGGATCCAGGGAACTACAGGCCTGTCAGCCTGACCCAGTACCGGGGAATGTTATGGAGTGGTTCATCCTGAGTGCGCTCAACAGGCACGTGCAGGTCAACCAGGTCATCAGGCCCAGCCAGCAGGGGTTCATGAAAGGCAGGTCCTGCTTGACCAACCTTCTATGACCAGGTGACCCACCTAGTGGATGAGGGGAAGGCTGTGGATGTTATCTACCTAGACTTTAGTAAAGCCATTAACACCATTTCCCACAGCATTCGCCTGGAGAAGCTCATGGCTTAGACAGATGTACTCTTCAATGGGTAAAAAACTGGCTGGATGGCCAAGCCCAGAGAGTTGTGGTGAATGGAGTTAAATGCAGTTGGCGACCAGTCACAAGCAGTGTTCCCTAGGGCTCAGTGTTGGGGCCAGTTCTGTTTAATATCTTTATCAATGATATGGATGAGGGGATCAAGTACACCCTGAGTAAGTTTGCAGATGACACCAAGTTGGGCGGGAGTGTCGATCTGCTTGAGGGTAGGAAGGTTCTACAGAGGGATCTGGATAGGCTGGATCGATAGGCTGAGGCCAATTGTATGAGGTTTAACATGGCCAAGTGCCGGGTCCTGCACTTGGGTCACAACAACCCCATGCAATGCTACAGGCTTGGGGAAGAGTGGCTGGAAAGCTGCCTGGTGGAAAAGGACCTGGGGGTGTTGGTCAACAGCTGGCTAAATATGAGCCAGCAGTGTGCCCAGGTGGTCAAGAAGGTCAAGAGCATCCTGGCTTGTATCAGAAATAGTGTGGCCAGCAGGACTAGGGAAGTGATTGTCCCCCGGTACTCAGCACTGGTGAGGCCACACCTCAAATACTGTGTTCAGTTTTGGGCTCCTCACTACAAGAAAGACATTGAGGTGCTGGAGCGTGTCCAAAGAAGGGCAACGANAGCATTGGAACAGGCTGCCCAGAGAGGTGGTGGAGTCCCCATCCCTGGAGGTGTTCAAAAAACATGTACACGTGGCACTTTGGGACATGGTTTAGTAGACATGGTGGCGTTGGGTTGACAGTTGGACTATATGATCTTAGAGGTCTTTTCCAGCCTTAATGATTCTGTGATATTAACCTGAGAAACTGAAACAGATGGAAAACAAGTTTAATGCACATGAACTGTAGTTCAATCAACTTTGTTAGGAACTATGAATTAAATGTGGCAGCTTTATTCAACTCTTGTAGATTAAGGACAAACTCAAATCTTTGTTGGCTTCTGTATCTTGAGAGGCTCTTCTATTAAAGACTACATATATGTGTGTGAGCTATTAAATGGCAGAGAAACACTTCATATTCAGCTAAGCTTTTTCTAGAGACAGCAGCTTTGTATTGCCACCCAGTAAATGTCACACTTTGCTATTCCCTACTTCTAGTCATTAACAGTAATCCTAAAGATGAATGCAAAACTATTTGAGAGTGGAGTACGTTAATAACTCATAACTATTTTTCACTGAAGAGAAGGTTTCTGCCAGAAATCCTCACGGGTAAAATAGATCCCTAAGAGAATCATAGTTAGAAAAGACTGTCCTTTCCCATTTGCTTAGAGGGAACGAAGTATGGAAAAGGGAAATTTTGCAATTACTCTTCTCAGAAGTCTGTTAAAGCCACCAAATATTGTTGAAGCTTTACCTGTACTTCAGAAGTGTAATTGCTTATTTAAAAATTAAATAAAAACAGATCAGTGAATCTGTGATGGTGTAGCTTTATCACCTATGAATGATGGTACAAGTGGTAGCTCTTCCCTTTTAAACAAGATGTGATAGCCATTAAAAGACACACTTTGGTGGTGTTCTTCATGGGGCCAATTTCGCTGTGCCTAAAACTTTAAAATTAAATTCCACAAAGCTATGAGAGAAGGTTGTCCTACCTAAAGTGTAAGCTTGACTCACCATGGGTGACAGAAATAAGTGTAATGAAAGCAATTTCAGTGTCTGCTAAGGTGTTAGGCTATAAGTTTAATTATGAGAAGTGCTAATCCACAGAGATAACAAAGGTATCTGTTTTTATTGATTTTTCTTTCAAGTAGCAGGTTGTCAGCTAGTGATCACTGTGGAAAGTTTGCAGGGTACTAATCACAAGTAAGCTACTACTACAGCCCTTAGACTGCTACAAGTCTTCTGTGCTATTTCTCCTTAGGTGTAGTGGTGGATAGATCCACATCCTCTTCCATCGGTTAAATCTCATCATTCCTGAAAGTAGTCACAGACCCAGAATAATGAAGAAAGCCCTGAGAGGGCTCTTTTGCACAGGTAGGAAATCTCCAAACGTGGCAGGCAGTCGTGAGCTACAGGATGTGGTCTGGAACTGCAACCTGAGGTAGGAATACTGCTTTGCTTCACTCTACAGCTCCAAAGTACCCAGGGATTTACTTACAGAGAAATACACTGGGGTGCATAATTACTTGTAATGTTTTCATGGAATGATAGCTGTTCTTACAACAGTCCAAGTTCTTCATGTTCAATGGTTATGTGATGTTTTCCACTTCTGTTTTCTAAGAAATATTTTTCTTAGTATTGCAATTATGAAAAACAGCTGCAATACATGACTACAGTGTATTTGAGTGGCCTTAAAAAAACCTCACTTTGAAGCAAAAACTTAAAAACACGATTTAAAGTTTCATATTTGGGAGCTTAAATTTTCACTTTTGAATACCTGGATGTGGCCAACACACATCACAGAACTGGGCTGGGCTTCTGGAAGGGCACAGCACAAATGCCTTTGGTCAGTTTGCTTTCTTGGCATAGAAATGCTAATGGATTTACTCTGATGCACAGAAAGCCAGAAAGGAAGGCTCCAGTCATCCTTGCCTGGAAAGACATTCTGTTTCATCCTGGTGGGCAATATTTTAGCCTTCTGGGGGGGGACAGAGGCCATCGGTCCTTAGGAAACTATCTGCACGAATTCATCAGCGTATGGGACCATTCCCACTTCCACCTCAAATGCAAGGTGTGCTTTTTCTGCCAAGATTTCTCAAATATTGTAGGATGCATATTAAAAGGAAAAAAAAAATCCCCTACTACAACACCCTGTTGTCCACACAGGTTCTTTTTTGCCCTGGAAAGCGGATGAAAGAGACCATGAGACACATGTGACATCTTACTGTGTAGCTTAATGCGCTACTGGCAGCCGCTTGGATGCTACAGTGATAAGGGTGGCAAAAGAGCCTATATAGAAGAGATTAGCCAGGGATTTGGGAGAAAGGAAGCCAAGTGGCAATCAAACTGGCTGAAGAAAATACAGGGAGCACAGAGAGGATTGTATAAGAAGCACCTGCCTGTCAAAATGCTCTGAGTATATGTTTATCTCCCTTTAACTATTTTCCATGAGTCAGACAGCACTGGTAGCTGCAAATTCAAGCACCCTCAGAATCCTTGGATATCAGCTTGGCCCTGTGATCCAATAGCAGTAATTATCTGTCATTGTACAAGAGCTCCTGAAAGCTGCTTTTGTATAGCTAGAACACTTTATGCTATAATAGAAAAGCAAAATTGTATCTACTACTTGGAAATACTGGGTGAGATTTTTTATGACTACCTCTGAGATATAATAGTTCTTCCCCACTCTCCCCCTACCCCGCTTTCTTCCTTTTCTTTTCTGGAAGATAGACACAAAAATAATCAGGAATCTTGATTGCAATCTGTAGAACATTGTCTTCAATGATACATAAACACTAAACAATAAAAAGAGGACATTTATTGACAGCCGTAATACTGTGAAGAACTTTATGTTAATAAGATAAAGTCAAGTAATTACCCTTTGGCTTCTATTTAATTACGTGAGAAAGTTAGTACTAAATGCTGCACCTTAAGAACACTGAGTTAGGATTTTCTTGTTTATAGCCTGAAAATTTTCTCTGGGTATTGTCTGTTATATGAAAGTCAGAGAAGTATCACAAAAATAAACAAATAGAGCAGCAAGATTTTTAAAAGAAAGAGAGAGTAATTCAAAGTACAACAATATATGAACAGCTGAACCTTGATCTCCAGTCTGATTAGTTTTACATCGGCTTGTAAGTAATAGTTCATATTTTTACTAAAATTTTTCATCCAGTGATCTTTATTTGGGGTCTATTTTGGCTTATAGGAGACTAATTTTAATCCAGCTACAAATGGACCTCATTGTCTCCATTGACACTGAGCATACCTAAAAAGCAGATGCAGTCTTACTATCTTATGTTGCAGGCTGCAGAATGGGACTGCTTTTATAAAAAGCAGAGAACCAAGACATGCTAAGTCTACTGTAGTCTTAACTTTAAATATGGATCTAGATACGTACAAAATTTTCTGGAAGACAAACATTTTTGATTAATAATTTAGCACTATTCACTGTATTCAATCAGGAGTTAAAAAAAACCCTGAAATCTCTGATGGAGATGATACCGTTCATAGATTTCTAATGAAATTTAGGAGTCTAAGTCAGCAGATGATTCTAAGGTCTCACTCGTCAGCGAAGGGGCCATAATTAATGCCCCAACATCTCTACCTCCTATAGTTGATATGAATGGAAGAAAAGATGTCAAATCATCATAAACTTTTACAACAACAGATACCAGACACTGTCAGAACCTCAGCTAGCACCTCTGTCCCTAAAACAAAAGCATAAACTGGAATTGCTAACTTACATGATGAATGTGCTCCTTGCTTGGGAAAAACAAAACAAAGAATCCTCAAAGGCTCATAAAAAAAGACATAAAGGACCTTTATAAAGATGGAAGGGCCTTCAAGAGGTCATTTGGTTAATCCTCAATCCCTGAGAAAGGATCAGCCATCCCTAATTCCCTCATTACCTGCTCTCACAAACCTTCAGTGATGGACCCTGCATGCTTACTGGACAGTCTCTTTCACTGCCTCACTTAACAAGTGAAAAGTTTTCCTCGCATTTAACATGGATATTTCTTGCTGCAACTTAAACCTATTACATCTGGTCTCTACCCATTTTGGAAATTAATAATACATTATTCACTTTTCTTTGCAAATGCTTTTTCATATTGGAAGCCTGTTGTTACATCCCCCTCAGATTCTTCTTCCTTTTACTAGAACAGTGTTGTGGTTTAGTCCCAGTTAGCAACCAAGCACCACACAGCTGCTCGCTCACCCTCCCCCTCCTGGTGGGATGGGGGAGAGAATCTGAAGAGCAAAAGTAAGAAAACTTGCAGGTTGAGGTAAGAATAGTTTAATAATTGAAATATAATAATAATAATAATAACAACAACAAAATTTTAATGAAAAGGAGAACAACAAGAGAAAGAGAGAAACAAAGCTGAGGAAAAACAAGTAATGCAGCCACTCACCACCCACCAACCAATGCCCAGACAGTCCCCAAGCAGCGATCACTGCCCCCCAGCCAACTCCTTCCAGTTTATATACTGAGCATGACGTCATATGGTATGGAATAGCCCTTTGGCCAGTTTGGGTCAGCTGTCCTGGCTGTGCCCCCTCCGAGCTTCTTGTGCACTTGACAGAGCATGGGAAGCTAAAAAGTCCGTGACTAGTGTAAGCGCTACTTATCATCAACTAAAACATCAGTGTGTTATCACCATTATTCTCATACTATATCCAAAACACAGCACTATACCAGCTACTAGGAAGAAAATTAACTCTGTCCCAGCTGAAACCAGGACAAACAGTCTCAGGTCTTTCTCTTTTCTCATAAATAATGCCTTCTAGAACTCTAGACAAATGATTGTTGCTTATTTTAGTGCACTCCAATTGGTCTACATCTTCCTGAGGTGCTTCTTGAAACATCAAACGGGGTGAGGTGACACCAATGAGAAATATTACTAAAGAATTATTCCACTGGTCTAACAAACATATTCCAGTACAATGATCCTCTGTGTACCTGCATGGCATTAAAAGGTTCATTTGGCTTGTGATCCACAGTAATTCCCAGAGTCTCTCCTCAGAGCAACTACCTACCCACTTGTTTTGCATCTGTTCTTGTGAACCTGATTACTCCTACCTCTTTCACTGAGGGTTTTTTTTTAACGTCAAAGATTTTTGTTCAAAACATCTGCAAATAGAATTTTGAATTATAAAATGTGCTCTAACTTCCCAGATTTGGATTGTTGGTAAATTTAATGCTTTTCATTTCATTCTCCACATCATTAGTAAAAACACTGAACATAAAAGTCCTCCCCAGTGACACATCTGCTGAATTCGACTAGATGCTTCCTTCTACTTTAACAGTGAACCCACTGGTATCTATTCTTCAGGTACTGTTATCCAATCAGTTCTTCACTGCAGGTTGTATTTCTTCACCTTCCATATGAGAATATCATAGGAGACTTTGTTAAGAGCCTTACTAGAGCTAAGATACAGAACAGAGCACAGGGTCTGTTATTGAAGGAAATCAGATTGGTTTGATCTGACTTGCTATTATGAATCCATCTGGCTGCTACTCATCTTTTTCTTATCTTCTAGATGCTTACAAATATTTGATACTATTATTCGTTCTACTTGTTTTTTCATGGAATTGAAGTTTAGGTGCCTGAGCTATAATTTGCTAGATGCTTTACTAAAAAAAGACAAAAAAAAAAAAAGCAAAGTTTCTTCTGTGTATATATATGTATTTAATCTTCTGTACTGTGCCTACTTTTCACCTTAATGGTTCTGAAAGTGCTCTGGGGTCTTCTAGGGCAGAGTTCATCAGGCCCAACTATGTGACAACAGCTAGTGTGCCATCTTACCCTATAAATCATATTTTTTCTATTCTGTAGACTGAGTTCTACCTTCCCACCATGTTTTTGCGATAATCATACCTTGGAAGTGGTCCTTGTAGGCTGATCACAAAGGTTTTAAAATCTGATATTGCATCTTCATGGAATACATTTGTAAGATAACCCATCTGATTTTAACTGTTTTTATAGTTGTTGCAAGATTTATCTCCAAAACAATCCTCCCTGGTCATGCAATGCAGTCATAGCATATACAACACAGACACTCATACCTAAATCGTCCTTAATCTAGCTACTAACAGCGAACACAGGCCAGTCAGGCTGTAGTGCAAGTAAGTCAAGCCTGCCAGAAACCCCAGCTACCTATTCTGACTACTAATTAGAGCTGAAGGTTCTGCTGCTACATTTTCTCTGCTAATTATTACCCTTGTTAATTAAACTAAACTTAAAGATATAGTAGATATGCATGCCAATGCTTCAGTAACTCAGCTGATGATATATATGTGTGTCTCCAAACATCAGTCATGTGCCCCTTAATAAAATACCAGCAGAGATGAGGGAAGAATTAATTTCTGTTTATGGTATTCTATTGGCAATAGATTGTTATTTCCTGTAATTCCTTCTTTATGTATCACTATGTGATAAATTACTTTGTGGCAGTGTTTTATTCTTTAATCAAAAAGACTGAATTCAAGTTGTTCTTTGCATTAATTATCTATCAGACTTGTTGGATGGCTCAGATTAGTTATTTATTCGCTATATTTTAATTTACTAACTGCATAAATATGTAAAAGCTTAGGACATAAATTTGATCCACTTTAGTAGATATTTAGACCAGCAAGATATATAATCATATATGTACCGCCAATATATATATAATAATTTTAATATATAACTCAAATGCTTAAAAACAAGACATATGAAAACATGCAAATTAGTTTTGAAATATGATACAATATCTAAATAACTATAATCACTCACTATACTTTCATGAAATAAAAACTGAGCACACAACATATTAGTACCATTTACTATTTTCCTTATTATTCCCTTAACGTTCACTTTGTGAAGAACATTTTATTTATTGAAACTATAAAGAAAACGGTTTGGAAGCCAAAGGTACAGGTTCCAGCACTGAAACATTTTGGAAGACACTTGCTAAGCGTCAGGCGCAACCCAACATACAGAAGGAACATAAAGTACGGTAAATGCTGAAGCCAAGGAGAAGGAGAGCAGGGAGGGGATGACAGAACTGGATGTGTATTTCAGGTTCAGTTTCACATAATTGTAAATTAGTGCTGGAGCGTTCAACTAGAATAGTGTTTTCAGAAGCCATTAGTGTATTCCAGCAACAGGCAGAGGACACCCTGAGGAGCCACATGAAGCAACACCTTCCCTATTCTCCCTTCAGGGCTTGATGTGGCCCAGACCTTCAGAGTCAGATCAGGAAAAGGAAAGGGAAGGGAAAAGGAGTTATTTTAAGCTGTATTAGGACAAACTTTGTGTGAAGGAATTTAAAGCTGGAACAAAATATTTTTTCTGCTCCAGTCCTACACCCTCCAAATCATTCATTTCCCCCCTGAACAGAACTCACAATTGACTGAACTTGGAAAATGTTTGTGCGGTTATTCATCTGATTTCTTCATTTTGTATCCATAGTAAAGCAATCTGTTTGATTGCCAAGAGACCTTTTTTGTTCGGTTGAATTGGGAGAAGGGTCAGAGAAGAGGAGAAGAAAAAGAGGTTTCAGGGAAAATGAAAACCACACAAGGAAAAAATAATAATTCAGGTCAAGTTAAAGTTTAGAGTTTGTTGGAAGACAGATGTTTGGTTTTGTCTCAAGGTTACTTAACCTTTTTTCTTAACTCCCACTCTTTTTCAGTTACTTATTTCAAAAAGCAAAAGGCCATTTCACTATGAGAAGATGAACTATTTCTTTTAAAACATGTCAAAAGTATTTCAGATATTAGAACATTTTAACATTTTTTAATACTCTCTTTCCTACTTTTTTTGGCTGAAGGTATTTGCCCACACAATCTCTTTAGAACTGCATGTAATTGTGAATCTACTATTTACTAAGGAAAAAAAGCAACAACCCAAGCTAGCTGCTATTGAAAAGCACAAGATTGCCTGGGTAAAAATTATTTGTTGAATTTGTGTGCCTTTAGGCTTTATATCTAGAGATTACTGGGGAGCTTCTATTTTTAAACTAAATTCCCTGAGATACATAGAAATCTTTGTAGGTCCTGAAGAGTCAAACTGTTCACATCATTCTTTCTCTTCAGAAAAGAACCAGGTTTGTGTTCCTGATAAACAGTGTGCATGAAAATACAGAAGACTTCAGTTAGGGAAATCTTCCCTAAATCCTCAAAGATTGGGAATTTTTTAAAAATCCCTCTCCTATTAGGACACCATCAAAACATTTCAGGGGTCATTTTTTGTTATTTTAACTATAAAAATAGACACAGAAAGACACTCCATTTTGGAGCAGTTTAGCGGTTAGGTTGCACATGTGGGGGACAGCCTTGCCTTTTCTCAGTACCCTCTGTAGGATCTGTTTGACATTACAAAAAAGCCATCAAGAGTCATGTCTGCCCCTGGATTCTCCCACACCCTGAGGTGAGCACTCTAATTAGTAGGCTAAAGAGAATCAGTCTGCCTCTCCCTGTGTTTAAAATATTAATGAGACTAATAGTTTGGGTGATGCACAGAATGAAGGTAAATATATGACTACTTGAGAGGGCATTGTCCTGGTTTCAGCTGGGAGAGAGTTAATTTTCTTTGTAGTAGCTGGCATAGTGCTGTGTTTTGGATTTAGTATGAGAAGAATGCTGATAACACACTGATGTTTTAGTTGTTGCTAAGTAGTGCTTACACTAGTCAAGGACTCTTTTTCAGCTTCCCATGCTCTGCCAGGTGCACAAGAAGTTGGGAGGGGGCACAGCCCAAGATAGTTGATCCAAATCGACCAAAGGGCTATTCCATACCATATGACATCATGCTCAGTATATAAACTGGGGGGAGTTGGCCGGGGCGCAGCGATCGCTGCTCAGGGACTTGCTGGGCATCGGTTGGTGGGTGGTGAACAATTGCATTGTGCATCATTTATTTTATATATCCCGTTATCATTATTATTATTTTCTCTCCCTCTGCTGTCCTATTAAACTGTCTTTATCTCAACCCACGAGTTTTACTTTTTTTTTTTTCCCTCTGATTCTCTCCCCCATCCCACGGGGGAGGGGGAGAGGGTGAGCGAACAGCTGTGTGGTTCTTAGTTGCCAACTTAGTTGCCAACTGGGGTTAAACCACAACAGGCATGAATACCTGATTGTATTAGGGGTACTTTGGTGAAGGAAAACTGCAGGTTAGGATGTGAAGTAACCCAATCTGCTAGAACATGAATTCACTACCAGCCCAGGGGGAAGACTCCCACCTCCTTCAATCCGAAACCTGTTTGTATCAAGTGAGTGTGCGATGTAGCTATGCCCATATTAAGCTAAATCACAGTTTGCAGTAATTTTCTCAGTAGGCCTTAAAGTAGGTTAATTTTTAATTAAGCCTTAAATTAATTAGCTGTCTTTTAAAATTAATTAGTTCTTGCTCCATGCATTTTTATGGTGTTTTTTTTTTTTTCTTATAAGCAAAACCTGTGCTAGTGTCAGGCTGTTTGTGGCTATCCCAACATAAAATTCCACATCTGGTCATAGCACAATTTCTAAGCCTTTTCAGATGGAGGAGTATTACCTTCTTTATGTAAAGAAAAGTTAGCCTGCCAGCTTTCTAGTGATATGGGAAATTTATGTGAAGAGAAAAACTGTTCCCTTCAGAAACAGTTTTTTCCAAATGAGTCCAGTTTGCCTCTTTGCTCACTGTAACCTTTGGGGTGCTTACTGCTCTTCTAATAAGGATATCAACTTCTTTACATGTCATGTCTGGAGATGCCTGCTGAGAAGCCTTGGTTTATTTGTAAGCCTCTTTGTGAATGCTAGTGTCAAGATCAGATGTTTGTACAAACAACTCTTCATTGTGCTAATGACAGACAGGATTTTGTTGGAACTAATTTTTCCTTTAAACTCTCAGAAAGTCGCACAAAGGTTTTGTTACAAACCAAGTCTTCAGGAGCAAAAGACTTTATCTGTCGCTGGAGCCCTGGGGAACATAACATTTCAGTAAAAAGTGCTCCCTCCCTGTCCTAAGGATCTATTGCTGATGACCTGGCATGTGTGAAAAGCATGACTCCAGTGAGAACCAAAACACTGGGTTAGACTGTGCCACTACACTCACTTCTGCCATGACAGGCAGCAGCAAAACACTGTGCCAGCATACTGTTAAGATATCCTCACCTCGCCTCTCTCAAATACATCCACTCTTGTAGAGGCAAAGTAGCAATAATCAGTGCTCAAAGCGTTGAAGAATAATGATTAGAAATAGGACAGGCCACAGCAGGGGAAAATTTTTTTATTTCACTGCAATCCTATCGCAGCTTCTCAAAGGCATCCAAACAATGATGCGTCAGCTTTTTCAGTTTTCAATTTTATCTCCTAGCTTTTCCAGTTTTCAATTTTATCTCCTAGCTTTTCCAGCTAGTAGAGGGGAAAAGCTGTTGCTGTGGATAGTTCAATTAATATATACATCCAGGATAAAAGTGCTCTGAAAAATAAATACCAAAAACAACTGCAGGACACTGATGAACTGACTACAAGTCCAAAGACAAACATGAAGATTATGACAAACTTCAAAGACATTATTCAGAAGAAATTTTAGTTAAAGGTCTGCCACAGGTACCATGGAAAGACTAACTAAAATACCAAACCACCAAGGGCTGTTCATAGATGGAAATCGAGAGAAAGGAAGAAAATGGTCTGGTAATGCACTGGCTGGTTTCCAGGATACCGCTTTCAGCTCTAGTGTTCCCCATTCCTGAAAGATGGGAAGCAGCAGAAAGGGGTCTAGCAGCTGGGAGCATGCAGAAGTGGTCATCCATAGGCTGAAAATAGATCTTCATGTACAAGGCTTAAAGAGATCTTAAGACTCTTGGCGCATTCATCTCATTCAGCACATTTCTCTGAAACACCTATTATTTTGAAACTGTTAGATACACAAAGCAGTGAACTGGGTGGGTCTTTGGTTTCATTCGCTGCTGTAATTCCAGCATTCCTACAGGATGTGCAAAGAGCTGGAAGAAAGGTAAGCTGTCACTATCCTGGGTTTATAACATTTCTGAAAGGCAACAGACCCCTCCACCATTGCAGCAGTAACTAATTCTGTCGGTTCCTAGTTACTCTGATTTATAATTCAGTAATCTTTAACAGTCAAGTGTGTACATGTGCTGTGCATGTGTGTTTTACAAAGAGAGGAAGAAGACAGCAAGGAATACAACCATGCGCAATCTGCTGGAAGGTGTCTGTCCATTTCCAGATCTGGCCAAAGGAGAAATACTTACTGTCTTCCAGTGACAGGACACCTGCATGAACCCTTCTTCAATTCTGGGATCAATATTTTCTTCACCTGCCCAGGCTGCCAGTCTGCAATCACTATCACAGTATCACCAATAGGGTACAATATACAAGCATGGTGCAAGCAGGCAGATGATGAGACAAGGTTTTATTAGGCTGGACCTTGATCATGGGATTGTACACAAGTAATTATCCGTAATCAAAATGTGATCACTCAAGGTATACAGGCAGGTATAGGGGCAGATGGGGAGCCCTGGCCTGAGGTCAAACTACCAAGGAAAAAATGTGAAGTCTGCTGGACACTGTACAAAATCAAAGAAGATAAGTAGTTGGCAAAACCTGAAGAGGTCTAAAACTATTAAGACAATAGTGAATAGTGGGATAAACTACCAAAGTGAAAGAGAAGTCTCAGAAACTCCCCTTGGGTGAATAACATCAAAGTACAGCGAAAGGGGGTGCTGGCTTAGCAGAAGTTCTCACCAAGCCAGAATTACAAATAAGGGTGTAAAATCAGCAAACCCAGGGCTAGTGGGGGAAAGAGTAAAATGAGCTTGGGCTGATTATGTGTGAGAAGGGGAAAAGGGAATATTAGGCAAAGCAAACTATGCAATCAGGGCTGTTCTGGGTCCCTCTGAGCAGCCCTGCACCTGGTCAACTTGGGTCAGGCTGGTGCAGGTTAGGGAACCTGCCATTCTGACTGCACCCCACATCTGACCAGCTTCTGTAACCCAGGAGACTGGGGTGCTGTCCTTCACGTGAATGTGGGGACACTGTAAAAGGGATGGTGGAAGGACCTGCCTAGCACAGACATGACTTAATAGCATGCAGATGCTACAGGCTTGGCTTCCTCTCCTACTTCTCTCTGCTAAGGAAAATCAACAGTTGCAGTTTGATTGGGAGCACTTGCCCATCAATCTGATTCACTTTTCTATTAACTCTCACCACAGACTCTGAACTCTGTGCCAACTTACTCAGATAGCAGTAATTTAATCCTTGCTGATCAGAACCGGGAAATGAAGCGATCACATAGACACAAAGTACTTGGAACAACAGGAGCTGGACCAGAGTTATAGGGTCAAACAGAATATGACACCTCTACAGTTAGGACATTGCATTCTCACTTCACTGTTGCTGTATTTTATGATTATATGCTAGGCATCCTTGCAAACTTCCTAGACTCCTGTGAGATTTTCCAGGAATTTGAACAGAAGTTTAATGATGCCATCTTGGCAGAGCAGACCTTTTTGCAGTATATGGTGATTCTAGTGGTAAATTATTCTGTGTAGTAAGAGCAGTATAATTTTCTGGTCCTGAGTCTAACATAGCAAGTCATTCTAGATATTACAGCAAACAAATACATTCTCTTTGTTAAAGATGATTATATACTGCATGATATGTAGTCTCCAGAAAAGTATAGACTTTTAAATAAAAACAGAATTGCTTTAATGGCCAAACCTAATTTACTTTCACAATTTTTACCAAGTATTTCTCTGCATCAAAATAAGGAATACCTGTCATGGGTTTTTATCGAAAATTGGTATAGCATATACATGGTTTAATAACTCACAGTTGCTTAAAATGCAACATCTAGTGACCTTTATTTGAATTATTTCACTTGAAATGGAATGATTATTGCCAGAATACAAACACATCAATTGAATAATTCTAAATTAAAAAACATCTGTATAAATCTTTGTAGGCAAAATTTACCACTTTATTCCAGAGTTAGTCCCACTTAAGATGGAGAACAATAGAATTAATCTACAAGCAGTCCTTTTGGAACAACTATACAGGGACTACAGAATCCTCTTTATCAGAAGTCTCAAGAGCCAGTATGTTTTAAGACCATGCTATTACAGCACCTCTATCAAATCTTTGCAGAAAAGCCAAAAAAAAAAAAAAAGGAAAGAAAAAAACAAACAAAAAAATGGATGAATGAATGGCAATGACAAAAAGCAGATAAAATTGGATTTAAAGAGTTGACTTTTAAGGATTAGCTCTTACATCACATTTTTTCCAAAAGCAATAACTGTATTGCTTATACAGTGGAAAGGTTCTGACTCCAACATAATATATGCTTATTTAGGTTGCTAATCCTTAGAGACTGAACCACGCACAGTCCCTTTCACTCTGTAATGAAGTACAGCAAAAGAACAAAAGTATTGTTTCAGCATTTATGTAGGCAAATATGATTAGTCACATGGGAGAGGAGGAGAAAAAAGTTCCTGAAAGATATTACTGGAGACACAGAGTGTTTGGTGGAAGTAACACAATTGTTTTACTCTGATCCATAGATATTCACAGCTAGAGGCAAGATCTTCTGTGTGATCCTTTATGCCAAAGGGGGAAGGAAGAAGTGATGAACACAATTGGATTTCATTTGTATTTTTTCATCATTTCAAATATAGATGTTCAAGAAAAAAATTTGATATTTCATTAACTACCTTAAAGTTGTAAATTTACAAATTTAATATACATCATTTGAAGATTAATACCAATTCACCCGCTCTAGACCATATCCCAAACTGATGAACATGGATGGTGTTGCCCATACATAAAAGGTGATTTGGACACAATCATACTCTCCCATGGGACACCTCAGTGTAGGGAAAAATGAGAGAAAGAAAATTCCACCATATTTTCTTCCTGGAAGTTTTCTTCCCATTCATTCTAGTAAGGAAGCAGAATTTGGGACGAGCTTGCTACGTTTTGGATCTCATCACTGGGTTCCTGTTCTCTGAAAAAAAAAAAAACCCAAACTTTCCAAACAAAGGAGAGGAAAAGCAGGGGATAAAGCAAGGAATTGGAGAAAAGTTTCTCCTCTTGAAGTGGAAAGTTTCAGACAGCTAAAAACAGGAGTGTTTTGGGATTTCTTACCCCTTTCCTTTGGGAAAAAACAGCAGTGACAGTAATGAGTAAATGAGACACTGTACCCAGGCACAATTCCTTTAAACTCATACTGAAAAGATCTAAATGCAATGTCAAAATCAAGGTGCAAGAATCTAATTGCGGTCCTAGAAATAACCTCAGAGTAATGGCACATATTACCACCAGCACAGCAATAAGAAGAAACAACAGCTCTACTGTAGATCTATGCAATATTTTTTTTTCTGCTTTACTGGGAAAAGACAATTCCACTGCATGATATTTCTATCTGCTTGAAAATTCCTGCAATGTGAATCAATGGACACATCCATGTGCAAGGAGTTTAGCTGAATTCTTTAACTCACTCAATGGAAAATGAGTAAAACCTACTTTTCTAGTTTAGTAGCAGGCTAGCACACATCTTCCAGACAGGTACATTTTTCTTGCAGGTATAAGGCAGAAGGTAAAGAGACCTATGACATCTATAGCTCATACTACTGGTACACAGTATGCCACGGCACTAAACTGAAAGACATTTCTTCTAAGCTGTGTAAATGTGCAGAGATTAATCTCCATCTTTGATTTTTTTTTACTATCCAATCAGCATACTAACTGATTTCACTCATCTTTATAAATAGCATTTGTCTTCCTATTGCCATTCAAATATAATTTACACTAGGCAGAGAGATTACAGACCTTGATTTTATATGAAACGCCTTTGAGTCATAGTGAGCAAAATGACTCACTTCCATCATTGCTGTTCAGTAAAATGATTCTGGGATATCAAAATTATCTGTTCTGTCTAGTCCACCCCATTCTATTTATTTTACTTAAGTTTGACTTCTGATGAGCAATGATTTAAGGCAACATTTCAAGTTTGGCCCCATTGTTTTTCAGACAAATCTTTCACTATTACATCTCCCAGTCTTCCAGACCAGAAGACCTGCCATTTTTGTAGCCATTGTCAAAGGCAGTATTTTGCTTCAGATAGCTTTTGCATTCTGATTCAGAGTCCAGTTGGCAATACCAATATGAGATCTCACTGGGAAAGAAAGAACTGCTTGCTCCTTGGAAAAGCTCACTCTGACAGACAAGGAGAAAGCTTGTCTGGGTGATTTAAAGGAATGCAAAATCTAGGAAGTTATCTATGTGGTGCACATGACACAGGGTCAACTTTAGGCTTAGTTCTGGACTCCCCAGTAGAAGAAAGACATAGACATATTGGATTGAGTCCAGCATAGGGCTATGAAGGTGACTAAGAGATGAAGTATCTGACACATGAGGAGAGGCTGAGAGAGATGGGTCTGTTCAGCCTGGAAAAGAGAAGGTTCGGAGGGGGATCTTATCAATGTGTATAAATACCTGATGGGGGGGCTAGCAAAGATAGATCCAGACTCTTCTCAGTGGTGCCCATTGATAGGACAAGAGTAAATGGGCACAAACTGAAATACAGGAAGTTCTGTTTAAACGTAAGAAAAAAATTGCCTTTTTATTGTAAGGATGGTTGAACACAAGAACAGGTTGCCTAGGGAGGCTGTGGAGTCTCCATCCTTGGAGATATTCAAAAGCTGTCTGGACATGGTCCTGGGCAACTGGCTGTA